>CAUZXS010006159.1:0-77500 GCA_963585895.1 Sepioteuthis lessoniana
TATTATTTCTAATGGAACACTAGACAACCAAAACTTGACCTAATGAGTAGAGTCTTTGCCAATGGTCTGGGAGACCGGGGTTCAATCCCAGGTTGAGTCATACCCAAGACTAAAAAAAAATGGTACTTGATGCCGCCTTACTTAACACTCAGCACTATAAGGTATGGATCAAGGGTAAAGTAGAGCAATCCAGGGAATGGAGTAGCAACCTCCCCTACACCTTAGTGTAGTAGCTATTGAAAAGAGAGCCTTCAGGTTTACTTTATATTCTACAGTATTAAAATGCTTTAACCAAATATATTGTGACGGCAAATTGACTAAAATCCCTAAATGGGACTTTATTTTCGCACGTGTGAAGACGGGGCAGGTTGGCACTTGATCCCCTACAGAAATAAGTCCTGTTCAGAGTTCTTTTCTCAGGCAGATAAGAACTGGCATATTACGTGAGGGAATAATTTAGGGCCAGACTGGCCACCGCTGGCAAAGGGGTCCAAAATTTCACACTATCACACACCCACCAGGCCGCTAAACTTCTTTCCCTTAGTTAATAGAAGAATACGGGCCTATAGGTCTTAGTTGTAATAATATTAATGTTGTTGTAGTAGTCGGCAACTCCGGTTTCCCGTGTGATACTTTAGGAATTAATAGGACAGTTCTAAGCAAGATAATGTAAAGCGAATAGAAGCTGAAAGGAAAGCATGAAATAATAACATAGACCACATGGTAAAATGAAAATACATAGGTTCTTTACTACGGTTATATATATATATATATATATATATATATATATATATATATATATATACTTTCAAAGTGTCAAAAATATATAATAGGATAGTCCACGAATATAAATGTCTTTTCTTGGCTTTTATCCTTTTTCAAATAGAGAGAGAGTGGTAAACAAAATTTGGGTGTAAAGGGAAAATGTCCCAAAGTTACTTATCTTATTTTTTTGACGGGGTTCCACTGGAGAATTTTTCTTTTTTCACGGGCTAATAGACTTTGTTCTGTTTTTAGTACTGGCTTGGAGGATTTTGGAGTCCTTCATGTCTCAGTTAGTCTTTTGTCTTTAGCCCGGAGTAAAATGGCTATTGTCCGTCTGCCACGAGCGTTGCTCAAAAACTACCTTTTTTGTATTTACTTCTGCTGAGGGGAAGGGAACCCCACTTCCGTTTGGGGTCACCGCCAATCATTTGGCTTCATTTTCTCTTTCCCCTTCCGATGTCCGGCGACCCAAGGTCACTTAGGTGCGAACATCTGCGTGACCCACATTCTCTCCTAACGGTCACTTTTTGACTCCTAGATAATGTTAGTTCAACGGGGGGGGGGGGGGGAGTATCATTCCCACCTCCTCGTCTCCGTGAGCCATCACGTGACAATATGAATATATAGCAGTTTAAAAATAAGTACATCTCTTATATAACATAATTTTGTTTTTGGTTTCAGAATTTCAGTGCTGTAGATTTATAATGAATAATACCTAATAATATATGTTTTGATTGTATCATGTTCCCCTAAAAATAATAAAATCCTGGTATACTTAGTTTCAAAGAAAACTAATGTTTTTGTTTTTTTTTAAATTGTGATGGTGTACTTATTTATGGCTGATACTGTATAATGTTAAAGTTTTCTTTCTGCTATAAACTAGAAATCTAGATTGTATATGCTACTGTTAGAATCCTAACTGATTTTCTAAACTTGATTTTGGCTTAAATTTTTTATTTTGTTATCTTTATTTTTTTTGAAATTACTTTAATGGAAACCACTTTTAGGTCAGCACTTAAGATAATACAGAATACAAATTTATACTCTCAAAACAACACTGAGAAAAGATATAGCAGTTACTACATATGATTTTTCATTTTAAAACTCTTTATGGCTGGCATTTTGTAATATTTACAGGTCAAATAAAAGTGTTTAATAAATATGCAATACAAAGTTTAAGCACTTTAAGAGGAATGTGGTCTTATCTTAAAAAGTATTTTTTGGCCTCACTCCCCCAGAAATAAGAAAGATAACAAGAAAATAGTAAGAAAAAAAGACCTAAACAATAAACTTTAGTATGGGGTATATCATTACCAAATAAAAGTTTTAACATTTAAAAGTGAGCTAAATTATTAGACATCATGAAGAAATCTAAAAAAAAAAAACAAACAAAAAAATTCTCAAATATATTTTTAAAAAAAACTTTGAGAAACTGGAACCAGAAAAAAAAAAATTTCCCCAAACTAAATAGTTTACTGACAATTTAATAAATTCTACTCTTTTGTTTGAAGGTATGCACTGAAATTGTGTTAGTATTAATGATTTTTGAAATTCATTGAATTTTTACATAAACAAATAAGATATATTTCTTAATTTGGTTCTAGCAAAAGGGAATCTATATCAAGTTTATTTCTACTGAAATAATCACGAATTTCATCACAACGTACTGATGCTTTATTTTTATGTCAAACATTATATAATACTGAAGCAATCTTCTGTCATTCATATTTGAAATCTTAGTGTCTTTAAAAATGGTTCTTAGGTGGTGGTACTACTTACATAAGTTGAGGGTAAAACAAGGACATCTTTTTTGCAATTTTTTAATTTCATTTTGTAGCTACACCAAAAAAAAATTACAATTGTATTTTTTTACATTTTATATTTTGTACTTTAAATAGTTATTTTAAAAATATAGTCAAAATTAAATATTTATACTGATTTTGTATTCACTTGAGCTTGTTACTGACTTCTAATCTGCCAATCCTTGAATATACTTGCTTTCATATTTTAAGAAAATTTTCTGGCAAAAAGTCTGCTATATTGATCTTTATTGAAACTTTTATTGTACAAGGATCATAAGGTGAATTTTGCCTAAAGAGTTGGCAAGAGGAAGCATTGTTTACGGTTTCACATGAAAATAATTGCAATGGGTCCTTTCATATCCCAGAAGACTATTGATCTAACCGCTGTGCTTGATACTTTTTCTTTACCAGGTAGTGTGCTTCCACTCCATGGACTGTATTTTTGACCCAAGCTTGTTGTGGCAAACCCATGTTTACACCATTTTTAAACATTTTTTTGACTAAAACGTGCTTCTCTGCACACGTCACGTATTCTTCTGTAAATTTCACTTGGTTGTAGTTCTTGGCTAACAAAGATTTGATGATAGATCTCAGTTCAAGCCCTGTTTCATTTGTTGCCATTTTGAATAGCCACAAAACTAATATTTTTGTGAGATTAAAATAGTTTTTGCTATAAACAATGCTGAGCTTACATTTATAAAAAAATTTCTATGAAGAAAAAAAAATTTTTGCTTTTATTCTTCCTAATTTATTGAATGACTCTTTTATATATATATATATATATATATATATATATATATATATATATATATTGTTTTTAATGTTCTCTCATGCAGAGTATAGTTTTTACACTGCACATTTTGTTATGTACAATTGGTAAATAATTGGTAACATATTTTGCCATAAAAATTGTTGTACAAAATATTTCAAGGATTTCCCATGCACCTTTCTGTGTTTTTTAAAAAGCTAAATCTGCTTTTTACACTAAAAATAATTTATACAGATCTTCCATGAGAAAATAGCAAGAAATAATTCCACTTAAATACACGCATGGATCTTTTAACCCTAGAACCCTGCGTCATCTTTATTTTGGGATCATGACTGAAAAGTAGCTGAAAAAGGTAATCTGTAATTTTCTGAAAGAACTGAGGAGCAAGGCATACCCAAATATAACAGAAAAATCTGTGAATCTTGAATGGTTAATTGAGAATGATTCTAGCCTCTAAAAACGAGATGGTAAATGTCCTCAGTCAAATTTATGAACTGATATTTTATTTTATCTCTCCACCCAGGTAAGTTCTATAATAAACATTGAAGTATAAATTCTAAAAAAAGTTGTTACTTATCAGTTAGGTATATAATTCATAAAAAGATTTGAAAATCATGAGAATAAAAAAAAAAAAAAAAAAAATATTCCTAATTATAGACAATAGTTGGAATGGGAATTCTCTGGCCAACTTGGATATATGAACTTTTTGGTTGTGGCACAGGTTTTAAGGATTAACATGCCAATAAAATTTAGAAAATTAGTAACTGATGATAGTGACTATGAAAAAAATGTTATCATTCCAAACTAATTCTTTATATCTGTTGTAGTTGCTATGTAAATAAGCTAGAAATATTACTTTATTATCCTTTATATTTTAATGTAAATAACTTGCAAATTATAACAATAAATATTTCAACAAAGACTTATATAATAATGGAAATATGACACATGACTGGAGAATCAGTATAGCATGTAAATTGTCATCTATTGTAGGTTAAGGGTACTTTGACTTATCAAGTTGTATTTGCCTTATCTTAACGAGATAGAGCACACTTTCACTGTATGTTTGGAGATATATATACATTTAGTTGATCCCAAAGTATAAGGGTCCAACTGTTCAGCTAAAGATATGAACCTTTGGATTATCTACTTAAATAATTTGTTTATAGTGGTGAAGGTCTGGTTAGAACCAGCCACACTTTTTTGATGACTTGATAACAAAAGAATGGTGCACCAATGTACCACAGATTCTCCTGAACAACATTCATCAGGTTTTGAATTCAGAGTTTTTCCTTTTAGACTGATTGCCCTTGCCCTATCAATACTAGAAAACCCAGTCTACCCTATTATTTTACTCATAGCTGGCTAATATATAATAACATTTTGCTGAATGAGAAAAGAAAGATATGAACATTTTTTAATTTTTGAAAAAAACTAAACAATAATGCATCACATGTAAGTTTTCTTCTGAAATAAAATTTTGTCTGTGATAAAGCCATCCCTTCTGCAAAACATATCAATTCAATCCTCCATATTGTCTTTCTCTCATGGCATAGATGGAATACTAAAAGACAAGCATGAAAAAAAAATGAGACAGAATAAAGTCCAAAACTTAAACAGTATAGAATATCTTTAAAAAAAGAAAAAAGTGACTAACTTCCCTTCCTTTGTCATGTGTCTTTTGACTTTATGTGGAATAAATTCAAATTCTAATGAAGCTGTCCTCATAGCAAAACATGTCATCTAATTTTCCAAAATGTCTTTCATTTCTTATATATGAAAAGGTGTGGTGCCTTCAATAAGTTTCCAGACTTTTTTGTACCGGCATTTAACATTGTCATAGACTCTTGAAAATTCAGTGTGTTATTGCTATACAACCGGGACATTGGTCCAGCGGTTAGAGTGTTCGCCAATGGCCCGGGAGACCTGGGTTCAATCCCAGGTCGAGTCATACCAAAGACTTTAAAAATGGTACTTGATACCACCTTGCTTAACACTCAGCATTATAAGGTACGGTTCAAGGGTAAAGTGGAGCAATCCTGGGAATGGAGTAGCGCCCTCCCCTACACCTTGGTGTAGTAGCTATCGAAAAGGGAGCCTTCAGGTCACCCTCGACTATGGTCGCTAACTTTACTACTAACTTACTTATTGCTATACATCTTATGAGATGATTGACCAATTTTTATGATTTCAGGTTCAAATGAACAGCTACAACAGCAATTGGAATACACCCTACTAAAGCCTGATTGTCACAGCTGGTGAATTTCAAAAATGCAATCTGACACTTTAGAAGAACGATACGCAATAAAATTCTGTTTTAAACTTGGAAAAAATGCTTCAGACACTTTTTCGACCATCTTGCATGAATTGAGCATCAGTTTTTGAGTGTCATAAGAGATTCAAGTAAGGCAGGGAGTCTGTGAGGGATAATGAGAGATGATGGAGGAGTAAGGAAGTCAATAGACCAGAGTTGATTGGCCAAAGGGTTAGGGTTACTATGTTGAGGTTTTAAGGGAGTTCAGGAAGAGATTCCGTTGGAAGAGGCCAGCACTCTTCAAATTGGGTCAGTGGCATTTCCACCAAGACAGTGCACCAGTCCACAACTCCATCCTTGTCACAGACTATTTGAGCAAGATGGGCATCAAGACAATTCCTCAGCCTCCTTATAGTCCAGACATTGGTCCCTGTGACTTATGGTTATTCCCTAAGCTCAGAGGCTGTCGTTATTATGAGACAATTGAGGAGATGAAAGAGGCTGTGATGAAGGTCATAGACACGCTCACACAAGAGGACTTCCATGGAGCCTTCCAGAAGTTGTTGGAATGGTACAACAAGTGCATTGCAGCCGGAGGAGATTACTTCGAAGGGGACTAGAGTTTCATGTGTGTACTATTAATAAAAGTGCCCATATGAAAAAAGTTTGGAAACTTATCTAATGACCCTTGTGTGTGTGTGTATATATATATATATATATATATATATATATATATAGTGGATTGATTTAGATCTTGAAACTAAGAGGAAATAAATGTTAATGAGCTTGGAAGTTTGTTTAAAACTTGATATTCTTGCTAGTTTTGAAAATGATAAAGAAACTAGTTTTATTTTGATGGGGAAAGAAACCTTGTCTTGTGAAAATTTGTATTTTATTTCCTTTTAAGGTTTTCTACTGTGAACATCGAAAATGGATGATTACATTGAAGTTTGAAGAGTTTAATATTCCTTGCTGGATGAGCATGTTAATGTTGTCGTCCTCTAAAATAAAAGTAAGTCTTGATTGTTTTTCATATTTTCTTTTCTTTCTTCTCTTTTTCCTCTGGCTCTATATTTTTTCCCTTCAGTCTCCCTCCTGGCTCTTTATTCTTTATTTCTTCCCTCTGCCTCTATTCTCTTTCTCTCTCTCCTGGCTTTAATTTTCTCTTCTCTCTCTCCTGGCTCTATTTTTCTCTTCTCTCTTTCTCGGCTCTATTTTTCTCTTCTCTCTCTCTCGGCTCTATTTTTCTCTTCTCTCTCTCTCTCTCTCGGCTCTATTTTTCTCTTCTCTCTCTCTCGGCTCTATTTTTCTCTTCTCTCTCTCTCTCTCGGCTCTATTTTTCTCTTCTCTCTCTCTCTCTCGGCTCTATTTTTCTCTTCTCTCTCTCTCTCTCTCTCGGCTCTATTTTTCTCTTCTCTCTCTCTCTCTCTCTCGGCTCTATTTTTCTCTTCTCTCTCTCTCTCTCGGCTCTATTTTTCTCTTCTCTCTCTCTCTCTCGGCTCTATTTTTCTCTTCTCTCTCTCTCTCTCGGCTCTATTTTTCTCTTCTCTCTCTCTCTCTCGGCTCTATTTTTCTCTTCTCTCTCTCTCTCTCGGCTCTATTTTTCTCTTCTCTCTCTCTCTCTCGGCTCTATTTTTCTCTTCTCTCTCTCTCGGCTCTATTTTTCTCTTCTCTCTCTCTCGGCTCTATTTTTCTCTTCTCTCTCTCTCTCTCTTTCTCTTCTCTCTCTCTCTCTCTCGGCTCTATTTTTCTCTTCTCTCTCTCTCTCTCTCGGCTCTATTTTTCTCTTCTCTCTCTCTCTCTCTCGGCTCTATTTTTCTCTTTCTCTCTCTCTCTCCTGGTTCTATTTTTATTTACTCTGTCTCTCCCCTCTCTCCCCCCTGTCTCTCTATTTTTCTTTTCCTTCTATTTTTCTCTTCTCTCTCCTGGCTCTATTTTTCTCTTCTCTCTCCTGGCTCTATTTTTCTCTTCTCTCTCTCTCTCTCTCTCGGCTCTATTTTTCTTCTCTCTCTCTCTCTTTCCTGGCTCTATTTTTTTCTCTCTCTCCCTCTCCCTCCCTCCAGGCTCTATTTTTTTCTCTCTCTCTTTCTCTCTCCCTCCCTCCAGTCTCTATTTTTTTCTCTCTCTCTTTCTCTCTCCCTCCCTCCTGGCTCTATTTCTCTCTCTCTTTCTATCTCCCTCCCTCCTGGGTCTATTTCTCTCTCTCTTTTTCTCTCCCTCCCTCCTGGCTCTATTTCTCTCTCTCTCCCTCCTGGCTCTATTTCTCTCTCTCTCCCTCCTGGCTCTATTTCTCTCTCTCTCTCTCTCTCTCCGGGCTCTATTTCTCTCTCTCTCTCTCTCTCTCTCTCCGGGCTCTATTTCTCTCTCTCTCTCTCTCTCTCCTGGCTCTATTTCTCTCTCTCTCTCTCTCTCTCCTGGCTCTATTTCTCTCTCTCTCTCTCTCCCTCCCTCCTGGCTCTATTTCTCTCTCTCTCTCTCCCTCCCTCCTGGCTCTATTTCTCTCTCTCTCTCTCCCTCCCTCCTGGCTCTATTTCTCTCTCTCTCTCTCCCTCCCTCCTGGCTCTATTTCTCTCTCTCTCTCTCCCTCCCTCCTGGCTCTATTTCTCTCTCTCTCTCTCCCTCCCTCCTGGCTCTATTTCTCTCTCTCTCTCCCTCCCTCCTGGCTCTATTTCTCTCTCTCTCTCTCCCTCCCTCCTGGCTCTATTTCTCTCTCTCTCTCTCTCTCTCCCTCCCTCCTGGCTCTATTTCTCTCACTCTCTCTCTCTCTCTCTCTCTCTCTCTCTCCCTCCCTCCTGGCTCTATTTCTCTCTCTCTCTCTCTCTCTCTCTCCCTCCCTCCTGGCTCTATTTCTCTCTCTCTCTCTCCCTCCTGGCTCTATTTCTCTCTCTCTCTCTCCCTCCTGGCTCTATTTCTCTCTCTCTCTCTCCCTCCTGGCTCTATTTCTCTCTCTCTCTCTCCCTCCTGGCTCTATTTCTCTCTCTCTCTCTCCCTCCTGGCTCTATTTCTCTCTCTCTCTCTCCCTCCTGGCTCTATTTCTCTCTCTCTCTCTCCCTCCTGGCTCTATTTCTCTCTCTCTCTCTCTCCCTCCTGGCTCTATTTCTCTCTCTCTCTCTCTCCCTCCTGGCTCTATTTCTCTCTCTCTCTCTCTCCCTCCTGGCTCTATTTCTCTCTCTCTCTCTCTCCCTCCTGGCTCTATTTCTCTCTCTCTCTCTCTCCCTCCTGGCTCTATTTCTCTCTCTCTCTCTCTCCCTCCTGGCTCTATTTCTCTCTCTCTCTCTCTCCCTCCTGGCTCTATTTCTCTCTCTCTCTCTCTCCCTCCTGGCTCTATTTCTCTCTCTCTCTCTCCCTCCTGGCTCTATTTCTCTCTCTCTCTCTCTCCCTCCTGGCTCTATTTCTCTCTCTCTCTCTCTCTCTCTCTCCTGGCTCTATTTCTCTCTCTCTCTCTCTCTCTCTCTCTCTCTCTCTCTCCTGGCTCTATTTCTCTCTCTCTCTCTCTCCCCCTCCTGGCTCTATTTCTCTCTCTCTCTCTCTCTTTCTCTCTCTCTCTCTCTCCTGGCTCTATTTCTCTCTCTCTCTCTCCTGGCTCTATTTCTCTCTCTCTCTCTCTCCCCCTCCTGGCTCTATTTCTCTTTCTCTCTCCCTCCTGTCTCTATTTTTCTCTTTTCTCTCTCTCGGCTCTATTTTTCTCTTTTCTCTCTCTCTCTCTCTCTCTCTCTCTCTCTCTCTCTCTCTTTTCTCTCTCTCTCTCTCTCTCCTGGCTCTATTTCTCTCTCTCTCTCTTTCTCTTTCCCTCCTGGCTCTATTTTTCTCTTTTCTCTCTCTCGGCTCTATTTTTCTCTTTTCTCTCTCTCTCTCTCTCTCCCTCCTGGCTCTATTTCTCTCTCTCTCTCTCTCTCTCTCCTGGCTCTATTTTTCTCTCTCTCTCTCTCTCTCTCCTGGCTCTATTTTTATCTTTTCTCTCTCTCCTTCCTGGCTCTATTTCTCTCTCTCTCTCTCTCTCTCTCTCGACTCTGTCTCTCTCCTGGCTCTAGTTTTCTCTTTTCTTTTTCGGCTCTGTTTTTCTCTTCTCTCTCTTTCCTGGCGTTTTTTTTTTTTTTTTTTTTTTTTTTTTTTTTGGTACAATACTGAGCATTAATGTGAGTCTCCGTGTGTGTGTTGATCTCTGTTGGTGGATGGGTAGCCAAAGAAGGGATCTTATCTTAGGCATTTTTGTCCGGCATCAGAATGTCTAGAGGGTCCCCATTGTCTATTTTGCCGGAAAGACCACACAAAGAGCTGTGCCTCCAAGAACGGAAGTGGGTGAAGGCCGTTAATCAGGAGTGAGACTCCGGAGCAGTGAGACAATTCAAGCCTAATCTTGTTATTTTTTTGTCAACCTATGAAAGGCTTACTTGGCCGGGTGTGAGGATTAACAACGGTGTCAACGCTACTAAATGATCAGACGAACAGCCAACACCAATAAAACCTATGTGTGGGTTATTTTCAACTCGTGCCATGACCAGGATGATCTTGGAATATCCTCTGAAGGAAGGAAAAAGAAAGAAAAATGAAAAAGTATTGCAATGTCCGAAAATGTTTCCATGGAAGGATGAGGTCATGAATGGAAAAAGGATTCAGAGATCCGACTGAAAGAAAAAACGCCCAAGAGACCTTCAGATGTGTGAACAGAAGAAGAAAAAAACGGAAAAAATAAATGTGTCTGGAGAGTCATGTAAAACACAAAAAAATCCTTCACGCACGAAGTGACATATTTTTTGTTAACACAGAAAAAAAGAAAAACCTACAAAGTTAAGGAGTCTACTCTTTATCACCCATTCCCATTCTTAGCACCCAGCTACAAAAAATTAATTCGTAAAGAATTTTGAAATGTAAAAAATTAAATAGACAAAATAAGTAATATATTTTATTTTTTTGTATGTGTCCTCAAACTGTTGAGTGGAACTCCCCATAGCTGCTGGCTTGGTTTTGTTCGAAGGGAAGGAAGAATTTACTTTCCTCTCCCTTCCCACATTTATTTTGCCTTTAGTAATCAAAAGGTTTTTAAAGAAATTATTTTTCCTCGTTGTCCTTTCTGAGAAGTTTTGTTACATTTTTATGCTTGAGAACTGATAAGTCACTGATTTTAAAAAGAAAAAAAGAAAAAAAAAAGAAAATTAGTGGAAAGGGCCTCAATTATAATTCTTTTCTGTTGCACCTTTCTTTTGATTTTTCGCTGTCTCTTTCATTTAGAAAATCTTTCCTTTGTGTTGATTGAAGAAAGCGAGGAGGAACAGGTTGATTTTTAAACTGGGATTTGAAAAAGATGACAATGATAAAGATAAGAATAAAATTGAGAAAGGTGATGCGTATAAAATGGATATGGATAACGGAATTAGGAGGATAAAAATATGTATTTGTTCAAAAGAGGAAGAAGAGACATGAAGCAAAGAGAGGGTTAGAGTGGTGATGAAGATGTAGAGAAACTAGGGATAGGACAAAGAAAAAGGAAGAGAAGAGAGAAAATGATGAAAGAGAAAAGGTGGAGAAAGGCAGAAAGTTTGATAGATAAATGAAAAGAAAAGAAGGGAGGTATAAAAAGAAAGAGAAACATTTATAAAAGAGAATGAAAGTAAGGTTCATTAAATGAAAAAAAAATATTGAGAGTGGTATTAGTTTCAAACCAACTGGTCAATTTAGAACTGCGCAGAGATATGGGTGCAAGAGTGTGCATAGGAGACTCCCAAGGAAAAAGTGAATGAAAAAACAAAGAAAATGAAAAGAAGAAAACAAGGAAAATGAAGGAGGGAAAAAAAAAAGAAAGGATAAAAAAGAGATTGCTAAGGTAAGGAATTTTTGTCCCTCTACATCTATACATGTCTCCTTATAAACGAAAAAGAAGGCACGATATCTCCCCATTTATTTTTTGAAAAAGTTGAATAACAAAAATAGAATGGATGTGTGCATGCATGCATGCATGTATGTATGTATAATAATAATTTGCATTCCTGTAACAATTTAAAATCTCAATTGAAAGTCAACCAAGGTTGATGCATTAAGATTGGAATGAAATATATATATTTATATACACTTTAAGAAAAACAACGAAACCGGTCACCTAGGATTATAAATTTATTTCCATCCTGTTACGCATTTTTGAAATTTCCAAAAACACGAAAAAAATTAACAGGACTTCTTCAGATCTTTTTGATAAAAAAACTAGAATAGACACAGAAGAGTGGGAGGGGATAGAAGAGGGGTGAAGAGTTATCTCCTCATTAAGCCCACTTCCATTTTAAATTTTAATTTCGGTTAGAAATGTAGTAAATTTATTTAAAAAAATTTTTTAATTACATTTTAACCTAAATTACAGATTTTATATTGAATTAGATTTAAACTTTAATTAATAACCTCACTTAATGATACATTAATAGATATATTAAACTAAAACAAATATTTAATTTATTTAAAATATTTTAAAATTTCAAAACTATTTAGAAAGCAGTAATCAGTTACACTTTTTATGAGTAGTACGTATGTATTATGTTTTTTCACAATTTTCTATCTAACAATTTATTTTATTTATTCATTTACATTAATTCTCAAAATTAACTATGCTTTTTTAAAATTATTTATAGTTTAAATTTAGCCCTATGTCTACACCTGGCTATTCGTTCATTTCTTTTATTTAATAACTTTTTTGGCTCTAGAAAAAGCAAAATGTGGATTTTTTCTTCAAGACACAGATTGCACCTATTATTGAAAGACTTTGGGGTATTAAATTTTTTCAATATGGACCATTGAATGTCAGGGGTTAACCCTTTATTTTTTAATCCCCAATAATGTTTAGATAGAGCAGTTTGATTTTTTTGATGCTCATGGCAGAAGGAATATTTATGATTTCCATACCTAATTTTCCAACTAGTAGACGAAATGCCAATATAATATTTCTTATTATTTATGTCCTCTTTTGGATAAATAATAGCTTGATATACTACATTATCTAAATTACACAAACCATTCATAGGACAATCACTTCGAGATTTACAATTACATTCTATTTTTTTACTATTAATATTATTATTATTTACTCGGTTATGAAATTTATTAATTAATTCCTTATTATGACTATTTATTATTTGAGAAATATTTTTAGTGCAAGAATAACTTATTTTCAAAGTTTTCCTATTAAATATTTTATGTATTATATTATCTTGTTTAAAATGCTTATCTATCAGTCTCAAAAAATATTTACCTACATCTATATTTGCTAATTTACAAAAGGGGGGGGGGTTTAAACCATATAATTTTCCCTTTTCTATTTTTATTCTTTTGATCATAATTATTATTTTCTTTAGTAATCTCATTTGTTATATCTTCTTTTAAATACCTAAAATCCTCCTTAAAACCATTATTTTTAAGGGCATCTATATTCCTCTTACTACTCTTTTTGAAAATTTTTTCATTTGCAGATAGCTTACATATTCTTAAATTTACTGCGTTTGGAACTTGTTTAATTATGTTTTTAGGAAAAGGTAGTTAAGGCACATCAATAAAGCAGTAAATGAAGGAAGCCAATGAGTAAAAAATATGAAACGGCGTGGACAAAAGGAACATTCAAAATAAGGTGATGAACAAAACAAATTCATAGACTATAATGAAACAAACATTGATACGTTAAAAATATCGCTAATTCTATTAATAAAATAATTGTGTGTGTATATGTGTGTGTGTCTAACGCAACTAAACTACAAAAGGATTACATATAAATTTACTACATTTTTAACCGAAATTAAAATTTAAAACGGAAGTGGGCTTAACGAGGAGATAACTCTTCACCCCTCTTCTATCCCCTCCCACTCTTCTGTGTCTATTCTAGTTTTTTTATCAAAAAGATCTGAAGAAGTTCTGTTAATTTTTTTTCGTGTTTTTGGAAATTTCAAAAATGCATAACAGGATGGAAATAAATTTATAATCCTAGGTGACCGGTTTCGTTGTTTTTCTTAAAGAATTTATTGCTCTGTATTATTGTTACATTGAGCTCTTTACCAGGAAAATTTAAATATTCATTCATGAATAATTTCTTGTCCTGATGGAATTACTCCTAACTCCGGTTTAACTGGACCAAAGAATACTATATAAGTAATTTGATGATTACTGGAATTTAATTTAAGGAAAGAACTGTTAAGTTTAAAAAAAAAAATGTTTTAAAGAAAAAAAGCTTTTGTTTCACATATTTGGACCAGATGTTTGAATAGATAGATAGATAGTTTCATTGTGTGGGCAGTTGGTGGTAAATCCCAGTCGACAAACCCCCAACCAGCGGTGGTCACTCCTGTTGGTATATAAGCCATCTTCCTCTCTTTATTCTCTGCAGTATTTAACTTCAGAAAAGAAGGATGGTAAAAATACTTTTAGAGTTTTTGGTTGAAAAAAAATGTTGCAAATTCTATGGATACCATTCTAAGAAGAAAAAGTTCCGGTGAGTCTAGCAGAAAGTTCAATGGATAGAGAGAGAGAGAGAGAGAGACTGTGGGTCTATAGAAGGGTTGAGGGAAGCAGAAAGCCAAGTGAACAGGAGGGAGAAAGAAAAAGAGAAGCAAGCATCAGTGGAGGAAAGGCAACAGGAGGTGGAGTGCCCGGAGAACAGAACTGAGAGAAAGAGAAGCAAGAAGTCAGTAGAGTAAAAGGCTGAAGGAGGGGGACGAGACAGATGATGTGACAGGAATTCCTTGAAATTGATTTTTTTTGTTGTTTCATTGCTTTATTTTTTATATATTGACTGCTTTTTTATTTAATGCTTGGATTGTTTTTTTTTTTAAATTCCTTGTTTTACTTTGTTTTTATCTGATTTGACTTTTGGAATTGTAATTTGCTTTGTTTTTTTTTTCTTTATGGATTCTTTTTTTTTTTTCTTTTTAAATTTAATTGCAATTCATATACTGCGATTCCCCCCCCGCTTTGACCTTTGGGCATTGCAGCATTAGCAAATTATGCAATTGATGTGTTGGAAGACTGGAAGCCCGGGAAATGATGAGATTTCTGATGCTGACAATTGGAAGGGTTGGTAGAGGAAACCAATAAATCCTCATGCATTGGTTGTTATATGAAATATGGAAGGGGGTTTAAAGTCCTTCTGGGTTGATTGTTGGGAAAGGGGACGAAATATGGAAAGTAGTTCAAAGTCCTTCCAGGTTAAAATGGGAATAGATAAAGAGGTGTTTAAAATTCCTCTGGGATGAAATGTGGAGACAAGATGAAGAGGGTCAGATATGTTGAGGCCCCTGAAGGTGCTAAGTCCTGATATAGCCTTTGGCTAACTGCAGAGACCATAATGCTCCTGACCCACAAAGAGAGATGTGGAAGGCAAGTTGAGAGATGGTTGGGAGTGGTCAAAAGCCCTCCCTATGATTGATTTTGAGGAGTGGAGGAACACGGCATCCTAGCACACTGCTTTTTGTCTTGTAACAGTGTGGAGCAACTTCCCTTGTATGTGCTTTTGTTGAAGAAGCAATGAGGGCTCCTCTTGGATAATGTAACACATTGCATGTTTTATCTTTTCTTTGTGGTGTGATTTACTGTGAATAAATGACAAGGGTAAGGAAGGGAGGAGTGTTGCACAATAACGAGCATTAATGTGTGTGTGTGTGTGTGTGTGTGTATGTATATATATATATATATATATATATATAAAAAAATGGGTCTCTGTGTTAGTGGATGGGTGGCCAAAGAAGGAATCTTATCTTTGGCATTTTTGACCAGCGTCAGAGTTTCTAGAGAGACCCCTTTGTCTATTTTGGTGCAAAGACCACACAAAGAACTGTGCCCACAAAAACCTGTGAGATCAGAAGAGGACAAAGAACATTTGTCTGGAGTGAGACTCCAACAATTCAAGCCAAAGACATGGGGCTGGTCAGTTGGCTTTAAGACATGGGTCCAGAACAGTGGCTGGGTGGTATGTAGTCAAGAAAGGAGACACGGAACAATAAAGATGATGACCAGATGAGTCAGCCTCTTTGGTAGCTGTGTAGGATTTTTGCTGAGTTCTAGTGATGGCCACACATAACAAATACACACAAAATGTGAAAAAGTGTCAACTTTGCCTTCCTGTGTTTTGCAGTTCTGAATCTGTGTTTGTCTGTTTCTTCCTTCCACCCTGTATGTTGTTTGTTATTTGTTATTTTTTTTGTCAACCTGTGAAATGCCCACTTGGCCGGGTATGAGAATTAACAACGGGGTCCACACCACTTGACAATCACACGAACAGGCAAAACCAAAACCAACAAAACCCGGCGTGTGGGTTGTTTCATACTTTTAGTTTGTTATGTTTCATGAAAATCATATGTATATCTGGACAAACAGTGTAGGTATCTGAGGATCTTCTCACTGTGATTTTGGGGAATCTCAACTCTTTGTCAGGAGAAGTTTTAATGTCATTTGATTTGACCTCTCTCTCTCACTGACACTCAACACTTCATTTATTTCCCCTTTCAACAATAACCTATTGAGTTGTTTGTGTGCCAAAAAATTATATTCTCTCTCACTGTTTTTAATTTTAATTTTCATTTGTATTTCAGGACGTTCACCAGCCCAACTTCCAGCAGCTGATAATAAAATGGGTTCGAGAAATTCTTGATCCAAAAACTCAGTCCTCTCAAGAACAAGCTGACTGCAACGAAGCAGAGATTAAATGCATTGTAAGTTGTCAATCACCAAATATTTATTTTAGAAAATCCCACACAAAATCCACAATGATTTTATTGAGTTAGAACCATTAAAATTGCTCCTGCAACCTGATTTTAATAATTTCCTAAACATTATTTTCAGCCCACTCCAAATAAAGATTGCTTTTCTTTTAATTTAGAGTAAATCATTCTGGTGTAATTTATATATATATATATATATATATATATTCTTGAATAGGTGAGAAATTGAAAATTACCAAGCATTGTTGACTGTTTCTGCTATCCTGACTTAGGTCTCTCTGACTCTTTCTCTCTAATTCATATATATATATATATATATATATATATATATATATATATATATAGAGAGAGAGAGATTCATATTGTATTTTGTATATAAGTCAATTTGAATTTTAGGCTCTAATGATAAAAAAAAAATCAATCATTGCCTGTATTGATTTTACTAAGAAAATTTTGATCAAAATGTTCTTTTTGAGTTTACCTGTCCTGGTTACTAAACTTAGATATTACTTAATTAATGTCTCCTAGATTTCTTTTTTTCTTCAATTGATAAATATTTGAGAAGTGCAAGAACATCTTATTTTAATGGTAACATAATAAATGCTACCTACTTAATCAAGTTATACACATAATTTTTAATTTTATTTACACAGATGCAGAATCTTAAGCAGAAAGTGAACCTAGAGAAATGTATTTACATTACAGGTAACTCTGAACCTAACGAGGCCACAAGCAACTTGTGCAGGTATGTAGCTGTCATCTAAATATATAAGACAATTTCCTAGTTTCTATAATTTCTTCCTAAAATCTTTGAGCTAGCTGGACTAAACTCAATATAATAAGAGCTGCTAAAAGTGAAGGTAGCCTAAGAACTAGACTGACAGATTGGGCTCCTTTGCTTTGGTAAAATCTAGAAGGTAAAACTGAATCTAAACCTAGGGGTTTTGGGGCTGGTAACTCCATCCAATTCCATAAAAGAACCTACTTTGTACTGAAACATGTTGAGATGCATGGTATAATGATTATTGTCCTAGAAAATAGACACAGTGACCTGATTTCAAACCCTGAATGAAGTTGTTTGCTTTTCACTTAACACTAATGCTGTTGATAAGGCTTAAATCTATCTCTTCTCCTCACTTCTCAAACTAGGTATAAATAATAGGGCAGACTGGACTTTTTAGCCTTGGTATGGCAATTGGTCAAGAAGAAAAATTGCTTAAAAATTGACCTTGTGTCACATCCTGCCTGTAGCAGAAGGGTTGGGTACTGAAACCACAGATTGGGTATGACTAATTTATACCCTTCAAAGGAGACTGCAAGATTTAGTATTGTGAATCATCACAGTCTGCAGAAAAACCATTTGAGGGCTTTGGATTAAGATGTTGAGCATATTGATTGTGGTTGCTGGGACACATGGGTGATATGGGCTCTGATGTTTAAAGACTCAGTACACATGAACATCATTGACAATACACTGCAGCTCATTTGTAATGTTTTCATTAATTGTGCTAGCACACCACTAAAACCCCCCCAAAAAACAATGCTCTGAGGAAGTCTCTGTTGCATAGTTTCTAATGTGCTGGACTGTGACATCATGGTAAATGTTCAAACTCTAGTCTTGCTATTATGTTCACTTTTGGACTAATACTCTCATGTACTATAGTTATGGGTTCAGTAGTATTACAACTGCCCTACAAGGATGACTTTGGCATTAAATAACCCATGAGGGTTGATATGTCATTAGACAAAGAAACCAAACCAAAACACTGTTGTGGGTATGGCACTAAACTGCAATCAGTTCTGGGAATCATAGTCACCCCTTCATTGCCATTACTCTCAGATCCACTCTGACCTATAGTAAGTAAAAAAAGTAAATTTGGCGACCAGGGTCAAGGGAGACCCAAAGGCTCTCTTTTCAATAGCTACTACAACGAGGTATAGAAAGGGCGCAACTCCTTTCCCTGTTTAAAGTCTTTGGTATGACTTGACTGGGATTGAACCTAGGTTTCCCGGATCATCAAGTCAAATAGATCTATTTGTAAATTATTATTTCATAGAAATACTTGAAACCAAATGTCCAAACAAATGATTATAGACAAATAAAGTAAAAAGTAAAGTTGGTGAACTTAGTCAAGGGTGACCTGAAGGCTTCCTTTTCAATAGCTACTACACTGAAGTGTAGGGGAGGGCGCTACTCCTTCCCTTGGATTGCTCCATTTTACCCTTGATACATACCTTATAATGCTGAGTGTTAAACAAGGAGGTATCAATTACTATTTTTCAAGTCTTTGGTATGACTCGACCTGGGAATGAACCCAGGTCTCCTGGACCATTGGCGAACACTCTACACATAAGGCCAATGACCCGGTTAAATAGACAAATAAAAAAAGTGTAATTTAAGAGAAAATGCAATGAAACATTGAAAATATAGTTATTACATTTTCGAATGAATCAAATTTTGGCATTAAATAAACCATAAAGAGTTGATCTGCCATCAAATAAATAAACTAAGCAAAAAATATAAAACTGTATGAGTTCTTAACTGTGATTATTTTCATTTCAGGTCTATTGGCAAACACCTTGCATCTATTGTTGGTATACAACTTGTAACAAGTGGCTATTATGGTGTAGCACAAGAGATCTGCAAAGGTTTCTTACATAAACACAGTACTAATGCAACTTCATATGCAGCTATTACCCACATTCTTCCAACAAAAGTTGACTGTAAGGTAAGAATAACTCAATTTGCATCTAGTCCTGTTGGTAGAGCTTACCTCTGCAGAGGAATAAGACTCGCCCACCTAAAAAAAAAAAATAAAAGTAGGGGGTGTTCTGGGTATGACTTTAAACTGCATCCGGTGGTGAAGCTCCAGTTCATTGCCATTACTTTCAGGTCCTTTCTGGTTGGACTTGTTATGCTCCAATCAATGAGTCAAACAGATCTAAAATTATTCATATTAGATAGGAATACCTGATACCATATAAGTATGTGCAAATTATTTGTATTAAGAATCGTTACTTGAAGCTGTAATTATTTACTAAAAATTATTAATATTTGTTATTTGAAACCTTACAACTTCTTGCAAATTATTGCTTTTAGATTGGAATACTTGAAACCATATAACAGTGTGCAAACAAATCATCATTAAATAGTTATAGTTACTTTAACTATAAGATTGTGTATAAATTATTAGTGTTTGATAGGAATACTTTATATCGTGTCTAAGCAAATGATTATAGAAAAGTGAAATTAAAAAAAATGCATTGGAACATTAGAAATAGTTAGGATTACAATCAAATATTTACAAATGAATCAAAGTTCAGCATTAAATATCCCATAATAAGTTGAAATTCCATTAAACAAATAAACAAACCATTAATTAGCATGGCATGCACTGACAAAATAATTCATTTTGATAAAAGAAAATGTTTAAAATTTAAAAGCTCATCTCCATAACTCTCAAATATTTATTATTTTCTTAAAGGCTGCCCTCAGTCAATTTAAGTCTTTATTAAATTCACCAACCGAGGGAGCAGTGTCTTATCAACCGAGATAGACATTGGCACATGACTAGCAAAGGCATGGACAGCTATCGATAGGCTATCAATCATATGGAAGTCAGACCTGACCGATAAAATGAAGTGCAGTTTCTTCCAAGCAGTGGTCATGTCGATACTGCTATATGGATGCACTACATGGATGCTAACTAAACGCTTGACGGCAACTACATGAATGCTGTGAGCAATATTGAACAAGTCCTGGAGGCAGCACCCCACAAAGCAGCAGCTGTACGGCCACCTACCATCCATCACAAAAATTATCAAAATTATCCGAACCAGACATGCAGGACACTGCTGGAGAAGTAGGGACGAGCTCATAAGTGATGTACTCCTGTGGACCCCTTCGTATGGGCATGCAAAGGCAGGACAACCAGCTCGAACCTCCATACAGCAGCTCTGTGCCGATATGGAATGTAGCCCTGAGGACCTGCCGGAAGCAATGGACGATAGGGAGGGGTGGCGAGGGAGTTTCAGGGATATCTGTGTTGATAGCACAACATGATGATGATATTATAATTAATTGCAAGTAAATAAATCAATAATGAGAAGAAATCTGTTATTAGCATTTAATAGTTATCCCTTTTTGATTGCAGAGAATGCAAATGAAGACTCTCCATTATTATTTGGTTGCAATTTGGTTTATTTCAGCCCTATCAGTGGAACTTAGAATACACAAACTCTATCTCCCTGCAGAAGGGTAAGACCTCTTCCCCCCCCACCCAAAAAAAAGAGGGTTTTCCTGGGTAAGACACTAAACTGCATCCAGTGGTGAGGTCCCACTTCTGGAGTTCAGGAGTCACTCTTTTGTTGCCATTACTCCCAGATCCACTTTAATTCAGAGTGGTAGTGCCTGTTAAAGTACTATGGTCAAAAAGATCTATTTGAAAATTATTAAAATTACAGTACTTGATACCATAAGGGGTGTCTCCATAGTGTAATGGTTAATATGATGAATTGTGACGTTGTAATAAGTTTGTTTCCAGTTGTGCTATTATGTTCGCTTTTGGACAAATACCCTTGGGAAAAGTGTGACCTCCCTTATCCCTCCAGCTGTGGGTTAAATAGTATATTAAATGACAGTTACTTAAACCCATATAATGTTGTATAGTAAGTATTAGATAGGAATACTTGAAACCATATATAAATTATCATTAGTTACTTGACACCATATGAAATGTTCGCAAAAGAGACTGACTTTGGTATTAAATAATCCCACAAAGGTTGACATACTGTAAAACCATTCAACCAACTCGAATACTTTAATGCTATTGTGCTAATAATAATCTCAATACAATGTGCTATTTTTGGTGCATTCCATAGTATGGACCAAAAATAAACTTTAGAATAAGAGATTTAATATTGATATTGTATTTGTTTCTAATTTTTTTTTTTCTTTTTTTTCAGAAGCCAAAGGAAAATGGAGAATGTTCGACTTTGGTTCCTGGACAAACTCTTTATATTGGATCTGGCTATCACCAGAGAGACATCATAGCTGCACATGCCTTTGAACGATGTATTCTTGTGGAGGGTAAGATTTTTCTTTTGAAATATTTTTTTATTCATAAATTAGCCTGAAAATACAAGAGTTCCTTTACTCAAATTAATTTTTAGTATCCTATTTGCTCATCTCTTGCTCTTAGTGGTTGAAGTTACACGTTCTACAATAATTAAAATTTTCAAATATTGATTTGGGTAAAATAGTTTATTACAGAAACTACTATTTTGCATCAATGTTTATTACAAAATATTACATAACCATTAATTGTTTTGTTTTTAATTACTACATCAAATACAAAATACCACCATTAAATAGTTAGCTTTTATAATATTTGTAAGCTCAACTGGTTAGTTACTTTTATAAAAGGATGAACATTTGTTCACTAAATTGGTGGGTCATTTAATAAATATAGTGAATTTTTTTGAAAAAAAGCAAAAGGAATTAATGAAAAAAAAATTTCCATAAATGTAAACTCTGCATTGTTTTTGCCCATTCAGCTGGGGCTGTAGAATACACTGACTGCTTCTCTGCTGAGGAGTAAGCCCCCACCCCAAGAGTGTCCTGGATATGACACTAAACAATCTGATGGTAAGGTTCCAGTAATGATGAAGCTTTGGGGAATGCAGAGTACCCCTTCATTGCCATCACTCCAAAGTCCACTCTGGCCTGGAGTGGTAGCACCTGATAAGGGTCCTATCTATGGGTTAAATAGAACTAAACTGTGGTTTCTTGACTTTACTGTTTTTTTACATTAAAACTGTGTACTTATGCTAAACTGAATTGTTTAAAATAGAACTGTTTTGACATTAAAACTGTGTACTTATGCTAAACTGAATTGCTCGAAATAGAACTGTTTTGACATCAAACTGTGTATTTATGCTAAACTGAATTATCTGAAATAAAACTGTTTTGCATTGCCCAGTCAGCTGAGGCTGTAGAATACACCGACTGCACCTCTGCAGAGGGGTAAGACCAAACAAGTGTCCTGGATATGACACTAAACAATCTGATTGTGAGATTCCAGTGATGCTGGAGCTTTGGGGAATGCGGAGCACCCCTTCATTGCCATTGCTACTGATAAGGTGCTATCTATGGGTTAAATAGAACTAACTGCATACTTATGCTAAACTGAATTGTTTCAATTAGAACTGTTTGACTAAACTGAACTGCTTAAAGTAGAAATGTTTTTTGACAAATAAACTGTGTACTTACATTAGAATTGTGTGCTTATGCTAATCTGAATTGTTTGAAATGGAACTGTTTTTGACATTAAAACTGTACTTACGCTAAACTGAATTGTCTAATATAGAACTGTTTTGAAATTTAACTGTGTGTAAACAAAATCTGTACTAAACTGAATTAGCTGAATTAGAATTGTTTGACTAAACTGAATAGCTTGAAATAGAAAAGTTTTTACAATTAAACTGTGTACTCATGCTAAACTGAATTGTTTGATTATTTGCATAAAAATGGATTTAGTGTTAAATAACCAACAAAGGTTGATATGCCATAAAACCCAACCAACCAACATCTGCATTGTTTGGAATTGGTTTATAGCAAAAATTATAGTAATCTTGCAAAAATATTTGTTTTGAGGCGATTCAAAATGGTGAAAAATAAAGCTGCTCCAGGTTTGAACAGATCTGTTCTTAAAAGTGCAAACTATGTAAAATTTACAGAAGAATGTGTAAGGAGAAGCATGTTTTATCAAAAGAAATGTTTACAAGTGGGCTAAATTGTTTAAAAAAGGTTGAATTAGAATTCAAAATGAAGGCAAGCCTAGCCGGTTCAAAATGACGAGCAAACCTGAAATGGTAGATTCAGGTTATGCACTCATTTTGGCTGACAGACAAGTTACAATAGTGGACATTTCTAAACAACTGGGAATTTCTATGGGTACAGCTCACAAAATTGTGCATGATGACCTTTTTAATGTCAGTTGTTGGGTTTTACTAGGACAATGAAATGTCTTGTACTGCAGCAAGAACAGTGGAAACCATCTGTTTGGATGGGAACAGCTGCCACACTCTCCTTACATGCTAAAGATTTATTTATCTGGCAATCTACTCAATAAAATAATATAGATATGAAAAATAAATCTTTAGCCAGTCTAGACATAAAATTACTATGTACTAATATTCCTGTATGTAAATGCATTAAACTTTAAAGAATCATCTTAAGAAAACTAATGCAACATTACCAAGCAACAAAATAATCAAAATTTGCACTAAATATTGCTGTTTTTTGGGGTTTTTTTTCAGTATGATATTTTTTACAAACAAAAATTTAGTTTACTCATGAGTTCACCTCTTTGTGGTGTTCTTGATTGTCTTGAAGTTTTTGAATAAGGTCCTTTTAAATACATAATACAAAAAGATTCCAAATATTTCCATTACATAGATGTTATTTTATTTGTATAGCCACAAAATGTGGACATAACAAAAATTAAATAGATTAAATAAAATAGATTTTATTTTAGAATGACATAGATTTTACTTATGAACTAGAAAATAACACCTTACCTTTTTTTTTTTTTTTTTTTTTTTTTTTTAGGAATATCATTAATAAATAATAACAAATTGAAATTTAAAATTTATCCTAAATCTACTAATTAGAATGTCCATATACATTTTTACTTGCATCATAATAGGAAAGTAAAAAGTGGTTTAGCTATTGGTTTTCATCTTAGAACCCTTAGCGTAATGAACTCAATTATATAGAAACTTCCTTTGCACAACTACAATATCCCAGATCTTTTATACCATCTACTAAAATAAAGGCTTTTTAAGTTTATGAATGAAAAAAATGATAAAAACACAATTAGTTACAAAATTAAGATTTAAATTAAAATCTTATATATAGATATATCATTTTACCAATTTATTCAATTACACATTATCAAAAAAGATTTATATAACTTTGCTGTCCAAACTGTTGTAAACTTTTAAAACAATTTGGAACCTAAGAGTCAGAATAATAAAATCAAAACAGGATCAGAAGCTTGTGTATATTCCATTTCTTGTATTGCCCTGTTGGATGGGGCTGTAGAATACACATACTGAACTTCTGCAGAAGGGTAAGATTCCCCCCACCTCAAGAGTGTCCTGGATATGACACTAAACAATCTGATGGTGAGGTTCCAGTAATACTGGAGCTTTAGGTAATGCAGAGTCCCCCTTTATTGCCATCACTTCCTGGTCCACTCTGGCTTGGAGTGGTAGCACCTGATAGGGATCTATCTATGAGTCAAATAGAACTAAATTGTGTACTTATGCTAAACTGAATTGTTTGAAATAGAACTGTTTTGACATTTAACTGTGTGTGGACAAAAACCATACTTATACTAAACTGAATTGTTTGAATGATTACTGTTTGACTAAACTAAATAGCTTGAAATAGAAATGTTTTGACAATTAAACTGTGTACTCATGCTAAACTGAATTGTTTGAAATAGAATTGATTATTCATATAAAAATGGATTTGGTGTTAAATAACCTACAAAGGTTGATATGCCATAAAACTCAAACAACCAACCAATCCATTCCTTGTAATGTATGTGATTGGATTTACATTTGCAAAATTTACAAGACTATTAAAAAATGTATTTTTGAACACATTTAAGATTTTAAATTATATTTTTGTAATGCTTTAGTTAAACACAAATTTAGAAACCAAATATTTTTAGTTATAAAGATTCCATAATGTTAGTTAAAATACATAATAATCAACACCAGAAAGATTGTTGAATCTGACATTATTTTTAATTATAATTCTATTGAACAAAGATTGGGTTCTTTTAACTTATCTCTTTATTTATTTAAATTAGTTTATTCAAATTATTTTTTAAAAAATATAACTTAATTACATTCAATATTTTTCTTATGAATTCTAAAAAAACAAAGTTATTTAAATTTTTTTTTTTTTTTTTTCAAACACAAAAAAGTGACATAAGTTTAGTTTGAAATGGAACATGATTAATGTTGAAGAGTGCAAAACACTTTTTTTATTTTTTTTTTTTTATTTGAAAATATATTTTCAGATTAAATATTAATTAATGATTATACTGTCATGGTGGTGGTTGGATAGATTGAAATGTTGGCAATATTTATATAAAGAATGCATCATTTGAATATTTTGTTTTTCATATTGTGTGTGTGTGTGTATATATATATATATATATATATACTCCTATGGGTAGAGTGTTTGCCAATGGCCTTGGGAGACTGCTTAGTACTCAACATTATAAGTTATGTATCGAGGGTAAAGTGGAGCAATCCAGAGAAAGGAGTAACACCTTCCCTACACCTTGGTATTGTAGCTAATGAAATGGGAGCCTTTAGGTCGCCCCATCTTAAAACCTCATTCCAGATGAATTCAACAACAAATCAAACTACTCAAAGAAAACATTACATTAACTCAAATACTTATTAAAAATGTTTAAAATGTTGATCATTTTTTATGCAGATCTTTCTGCTTAAGAACATTTTCAAGTGGAGGAGGAACAGTGGAAACTATTCATAAACACATGAAGTTGACATTTAGATCATTATGCTTTAAAGTTAAAGCTTCATTCATGCGTGAAACTAATCCTGTTGCATTCACATACCTTTTTCTTAAAATATAAATTCATGAAATAAACATTCTCTGCTGATGGATGAAAGCCAAAACCAGTTGAGACTAACAAACTTATGTAAAAGAAAAAAAAAAATTATATCAACATTTATGTATCTAACTTTTTTTTTTCAAATAATGTCTCTCTCTCTCTCTCTCTATATATATATATATATATATATATATATATATATATATATATATCCTAAATAAATAACAATAATATGTATATTATCATTATTATTTATTTAGGGCTTTTTAGTTCAGAATGATGAATTTTCAACTAAAATTTTAAAACCTTAAAGTAAAACTGAAGTTAATGAATTTCCCATACATTTCCTAATTTACAGCTTCATGAAAAGAATGTCCTGTGTTATTAGCCATAAACTTTTAAGCTTTATACTGATAATTTTTTTGTATTTGAGTCTTAAAAGCCATTTTTGCTATGTTGTGTGTTTTATTAACTTTGCCATTCCTCCTTGCAGGTGATGCAGATATGTCTTCCATGACTCAGCACTTTGTGTGGAATGACAACATTGTCATTCCAGTGAAATGCTACCCGAACAAGGAAATGTTTCCTGAAAAAATATTTGAGGTAAATCATTTTATTTGACAATAACTGTTTAAAAAAAAAATTTAAGTAAATTTTTTTTGCTGTGTGTGGTTTCTTTTTTGACATGCTTCTTGCATCACAATGAGTTATATTTTTCTTCTGTTGTGTTGTTTTTTAAATATTGTAATGTGGGGGGAATCCCTTGGGATGTAAAGTTTCAAGTGCTGAACTGTAGCCCCAAAGGGAACAAGTTCAAACTCCAGTCATGCTATTATGTTCACTTTTGGATGACTATCCTTGGCAAAAATATGAACCTCCTTTATCCCCTCAATTATGGGTTAAATTTATGTCTCTTATTCTTCTACAAGCTTTAGGCATTGAATAACCCACAAAGGTTAATGCCTTTAAAGTAAAGAAACCAAACCAATATTGTAAAAGGTTATATAGACCATTAACTGGGCCATTGGCCTAATGAGTAGTGTGTTCGCCAATGGTTGAGTCATACCAAAGACTCAAAAAATGATACTTGATGCTGCCTAAAGTATGGATCAAGAGTAAAGTGGAGCAATCTAGGGATTGGAGTAGCACCCTCCCCTACACCTTGGTGTAGTAGCTATTGAAAAAGGAGCCTTTTGGGTCTCCTTCGACTAAGGTCGCCAACTTTACTTACTTATATAGGCAGTTTCATCATTTTTAAGATTTTGAAAATTCTGTATTGCCTATCATTCTTAATGTTTTAAGGATATTTTAAAACTATTTCTAAGTGCAAGTGTGTAAAATTTATATCAGTATAAATTAAATTGCTCAGTGAGTCTTTCGATATCAAAGGTCATGTCATTGCTGGGTATATTCTGCAATTTACCACATTTTGATATCATAGCAAAATTTTTTTATATGTGGAGTTTTATTTGTTGTAGCATATAAATAGACTTAATGAATTTTTTTAGTAAGATAATAATTAGCACTTGTCCAGAATAGCACAACAAAGAAAATTTCTGTTATTTCTGCAGTAATATACAAAAAAGATATATAATACTTACCACCATTCAGATAAGATTCAGTTATTTAAAACATTTTTTTTATGAACAGTCATATTTATATCCTCAAGATTATGTATTGACCATTGGCCGTAAGTCAGCATCTTTAGTGGTTGGCTCCCTGTTGGTGGGACTTAGAATATGCTGTATTCTCTACTGAGCACTAAAGACCCCGCTAAAAAGGGATGTCCTGTATATGACACTAAATTGCATCTGATGGGCAGGAAAGACTATAGAAATATGGCTGCTAGATGATTTCTTGCAAGTTGGAGACATAACTTTATGATTTGATCATCCAGTAAAAAAATGAAACAAATAACTGCTTGCCCAGTCGACTGGAGTTGTAGAATACACCAACTGCATCTCTGCAAAGGGGTAAGACCCTCCAACGAGTGTCCTGGATATGACACTAAACAATCAGATGGTGAGATTCCAGCAATGCTGGAGCTTTGCAGAATGTGGAGTACCCCTTTACTGCCATCGCTCCCAGGTCCAATCTGGCTCGGAGTGGTAGCACCTGATAAGGGTCCTATCTATGGGTTAAATAGAACTAAACGTTGGTTGGCGTTTACCATTTTTATACATTTAAACTGTGTATTTATGCTAAACTGAATTGTTTAAAATAGAAGTTTTGACATTGAAATTGCATACTAATGCTAAACTGAATTGTTCGAAATAGAACTGTTTTGACGTGTGTAAACAAAATCTGTACTTATACTGAACTGATATAGCTCTGCTTGACTAAACTGAATAGTTTGAAATAGAAATGTTTTTCACAATTAAACTGTACTTACATTTAAACTGCATGCTTATGATAAACTGAATTGATTTAAATTGAACTGTTTTTGACATTGAAACTGTACTTACACTAAACTGAATTGTTATATATAACTGCTTGAATAGTTTGAAATAGAAATGTTTTGACAATTAAACTGTGTACCCCATGCTAAACTGAATTGTTTGAAATAGAACAGATTATTTACATAAAAATGGAATTGGCGTTAAATAACCTACAAAGGTTGATATGTCATAAAACCCACCAAACCAAACAAATAACTGAAACTTTCTTGCATTTACATTCCTATATAATTTCTCTGTACATTACTGCAGATACGAGTATTTCACCAGTGTGCTATTCTGGACGCGTGCCTTCTATTTATTTTGGTGATAAAAAACAGTCTACTTTACTTATTCAGCTTTTCAGATTTCAAATCAAACTTATATTTTCAGTTTAAGAAAATCTTTTTTTTCTTTTTTAAGAAATTTAGAGTCAAGAAAATTTAAGAAATAATAAAAACCAATCTGATATTGTTAGTCTTAAATTGTTAGATTTTTATTATTGTGACGATGTGGACATAGATTCATACTCTAGCTAAAGTATTGTCCATGGAAGATGAGCTTCTTGCATATGAGCTGTGAGTTCAAACCTTATTAGAATCCACATTATTTCTTCTTCCCCCTAGTTTAACAGTCAGATTTAGGCCAGCTCACTGTTGTCAGTGATTTTGGTTCTTAATAGGTGCTACATACTTTTGGTCTTGTGGCAAGCTAAGTATAGTAAAGGACTGACTGTTGGATGATATTTCACTTAGAAAGTTAGGATAAAAACCAACAAGATGAAAGAATAGATTAGTTCAATGAAATGTAGATCATTTTCATTAGTATTTCATTTCTTGTAGAAATGTTTACACATCAAAATTCAATTTAAATTTCATTGACTTTTTTTATTTATTTACAATTTCAGCCCCCATCTGGTGTTGAAGAATCAGACTGGTTGTATGTAACACAAGGAGAACATGAACAAGACTCTGAAGGACTCCGCTTATCACATATTGTCGAGTCCTTGTTCAACTTATCCAAAGAATATTCAACACCACCAGTAAGACCATCGCTGAATAAGTTCTTCTCCCAAACTCCCCAGTCTCTTTCTTTGATGAGGGATCAAGATGACAGTCAAATGGTCAGTTTGTCTCACCAGGATACATTAGTTTTGTCTGCTGATGCTTTTCTACCTTGATCCTTCTGTGAGCAGTTCATGGAGGTTTTTCCCTGAAATGATGCACTTGTGTTTTATAGGCATTTCTTTCAGTTCCAGCTTCTTACAGCCAAATTTTGACTATTTAAAGCTCTTTTGAACTTAATCTTCCAACTTGAACATTTTCTTTATCATAAAATTTAAAAAAAAAACACACAAGGAAAGGTAGTTTCAAAGCATCATAGCCAAAGAGACCAGCTCTGATTGTGTTGACATCTCTGAAGTGGCCGTTACATAAGATTCTGAAATTGTATTTTATACAGAAAGTGCAACCATTTATCAAAAAAGAGATAAAAAGAAACGAGAAAAACGTAATATTAAAGATTTCTTTCTCACAATCTTGAAACTGTAAAAAAAAAACCCCAAAAAAAGGCCGACTCTAAAAATTGGAAAAAATTTCAAAGGGGATAATTCTTGTACTATAGCTATCTCTCTCAGCTAGACCTGTTCTTAAAAACACTTGTTTGATGGAATCATATACATAAAAAAATATGAAGGTGCAATTAAGTGATCAATCATGTCATACCATTAACTAATGTGCATCTAGTGAAAACATCAATAAAAGCTGCATAACTTCAATTTAAAAAAAGGGATTCCCTTAGACCAATTGTTCCACTTTTGCCTACCCATGAACCATGAAAATATCATACAGTTATGGGTAGCTTTATTTCTAATCTTTCATATTCACAAAATCGATGATCATTGGGGCAGAGAAAAAAAAATACTGATGTTAAAAAAAAAAAAAAAAAAAAAAAAAAAATGTTAGACACACTGTATATTCTCATAAAACACTTTCTGGTTGGATCCTTATCCAACCTATTTTTTTTCTGATGGTCAACTATACACTGTTTAGAGTAGCTTATATGAAAATGGTCTATCGTTCTGATAACCAAGGGAGGTAACCCTTCAGTTATTGGTTCCATTCACTGTAGGTGTACGTAATTTAACTTTGGACATTTGTCAATTAATAATATAGGCAGCATTGATACCGTCCAAAGACTTAAGATATTTAACCACTGAGGTTATAGTACCTAACATGAAAATCCATTTCTTAAATTTATATCATTCTCGTTGTTGAGGATTTTTACCATTTCATATCAAATAGTTTTAGCATAGAAATATGAGTATCATATTTATGATGAAAAAATATTTTCACACAAATTTTGACAGATTACTCATTAAAATTAAAAATGTTCACAAAAAAGGAATACTAGAAGTAGTTAAATATTAATATTAAATTGATAATATTTATTTCAAAGCTTTCATCATTTTCATCAATCTAAAGTTTGGGACTAATTTTTTTTTCTTTTTTTCTAAACTAATTTCTTTTGCTATTAAATGTCTGTCTTAGAAAAACATTAAAGACTGTGCTCATGTATATTTTCCAAAATCTTTGAAAATTCTTTCATATTGTACTTCATTATTTTCCAGTTTTTTTATCATGGTATTGATAAATTTTAAGTATCAGTAGCTTAAGATGAAATTCACCTTATCAACTATATCTGATTTATTCTTCAATATTTAGATAGTCACTGACAATTGATGACAATGATGGGCTGTAGAATATTGAAGAACTTCCCTTAATAAATCAGTTTACCTCATGGTTTTTTTTAATAGCAAATGGTATTCCTTGGACAAATCATCCCAAAGGGATGCTTTTTCTTTAAACTAAATTGTCTGAAATTCTGAGATGAGATAATTCATTTCAGTGTTTGTTTAGATGAATATTCACCTCTTTGGATTTTATTGCCACAATTAAGCTGATCTATTAAGGTCAAAATGTAGAGTTCAGAACAAACAAAATTGATTTCTGTTTGATATTCACAAAATGGCTTAGTTCCAACTATCAAGCCTAAACCAGTGCTGTTGTGTTTATATCTATACATACTGATGACTGTAGATATATAAAAGGGAATTTGTGTATGTGTGTGCACATTTTGAGAAGCAAGAAAGAAATCATCTTGTTTTGAGAATAATGTGAATGAGTTGTCAGTACAACTTATGGTGAATTAACATATTGCATAAACACGAATAAACAAGTGCTAAATGTAAATTGCTGTGCATTATGCTTCTAAGTTACTTTTAATTTGCACTCAGCATCTTCAACTTTCTATCTGTAAATGTATTTATATAAACATTGAGAAAATTTTTTATTATTTACTCAAACAGATACAGTCTTGATATTACTACTAATGTCAACCTTCAATGCATGTATTTGGTAATATCTGCACATATGTCTGAGATGCCTATGTTGGTTTCTCTCGGATTTCATTTCTATTCTATTCCTTGTGTGCACTACCTTGGTTCATTTTTATTCATTTATTTTTAAATTGGTAATTGCAAAATATTTTTGGATATCAAAAATTTTAAGGTTCAGATTAAGTTTCTTTTTTTTCTTCTATAAAAAGAACTTCAATTTTTCATCTGCTTATTTTAGAATATTATAAACTAAGTTGTTGTAAATATTAAAGAAGAGTTCTCTGTTTTGTACTGGGCTTGGACTAAGCACCACTTCAACATCTTGAAAGCTGTTGTGATTAATACACAATGTCTGACTTTGTGTTGACAGAGAGAATTCAAACACAAATTAGAAATATTTGGGGAGTCATTGATTTGATCTGGAATATTTCTTCTTGTCTATTTCTAGTTTTAAGATTCTTTTCTTTTAAAACCTTATTCCCTTCATTTGTAAATACCGACAATTGACTTTTGAAGAAGTGTCGGTCGAAAGGCGGCTATGTTTTATATTGGTTTTAATCAATTTTAATCATTAAAACCATGTTCTCCATTTTACAATTCATTTTATCATGGTGTTGTACTAGAAATCTATTTGAATACTAAAGATATTACTACCGCTGTCCTATAATAGTTGTTACATTTTCATATGAATTTCATATACTAAATGTACCAACTATTATTGGTCAGATATAACTTTATGAAAATTTATATTATATTACTAACTTTGCTTCAAGAATTGCATTTTTACATCTATCCTACCATATAATTGTTACAATTGTATATGTGTCATATACTAAATGTATCAATTATTATAGGACAGAGGTTATACTATTTATATTACTAGCATTGTTTATGATTACTTCAACTTGAGTTGTATTACCACTTCTGTTTCATAGTTGTTACATTTGCATATGAATTTCATATCCTAAATGTAACAGTTATTATAAGATGGAAATTGTAATTTAAGTTAAATACTAACATTATAGGATTTAAGCTTATGATAGTGATACTATCAGAAAAATGAAAACTAGCTTTTAGGTTATCATTAAAAAATGTTAAGAAATAATAAAAATTTAAAAAACTATCCCATACCAATTCTTACAGTAGAAGTACGAAATAATGCATAACTATTCTTGATAATTCATCTGATATACATTATGTCTTAACAGATAATTCTTGTTTTGTTATTTTTTTTTCTTTAATGTAATAATAATTATTGTATATGTGGCTGGTGTTACTTTTTTCATGAAATATATAAATTTATTATTATATATATATATATATAAGAATGAATAATACCCTTTTTATATATATATATATATATATATATATATATATATAGTCTGTCAAGCAATTTAAAAACAAGTCCCGGCAGAATATTTTGAGTGTTTAAATCAGCTGCCGGTGATGTATTGACTGTACACTCCTCACCCCTCATTCATTCTTTTTTATTCTCACCATTGTGTTTACAATTGATACTTATTGTATTCAATCAATAGTTTCAATTTAAGGACGACCTTATTTATAAAAAAACAAAGTTTTAGCTCCAATTTCTCTGCTCCCTGTAAAAAAAAACAAAACAAACCCAAACCAACATTTTTTTCTGGTCATTTTGCATACTAAGGGTCTATGTGAATACAATGGGATAAAAGAGGCTGCTCATTTTTTTAAAGCTGGATAATCTCTGTCTTAAGCTGTGATTGTCTTGATTTTTGGTGCTAGTTCAAAAAGGATGGACCAATAGACCAACATGTTGGTCAACTGCAGCTAATCTTATTTCTCTCCTCCTCTCCGTGTGTGTGTGTGTGTGTGTGTGTATATATATATATATATATATATATATATATATATATATATATATATATATATATGCATATAATGATATAATACATAGAAAGAACAATGTTATGGTTGTTAGTAAATAGGAAAATGATGCAGAAAGTACTGTGATTTGGTGTTGACCACCATTAAAAAAAACTTAGATTTCTTTCTTTAAGTTCTTATCAAGCTCCTTAAACTATAAAAGGAAATACTTTTTGCTCTAGTTTTTGGGAATATAGATCTGTACTAGAGCTTTTTTTAAAGTTCTTTCGTCTTATAAAATCTAATGTAGGAAACTGCCATTATTTTTGCATTAAATCTTCCTTTGCCGATAATTTACATAAATTGTTAAGATAGACTTACTTATTTGATACATCTGTAACTGGTCTGTATTGAAGAGCAATCTAGATCCAAATACATGTTGAAAATATCTAAAAAGAAATAAATGCCAGCTATCTTGAAATAATAGAAAAAGGTAGATGTTGATGTAAGAAAAAGAAGCAGTTGCATGAAGATATTGTCTGAAAAAGAATAGAAATGTGCTAAGAAAGATATGTATGAAGAAACGCACAGCTAAGCTCAATTGACAGAACAGTTTTTGAGAGGAATTTTATCATGCAGTACAAATTTTAATAGATTTTTATGCTACGATCTGTAAAGCTTACACAAAAATGTGAACACAAATTCTTAATATATTCCAACATATTTGGGGGATACCAGAAGATTTGCTGTTTTAGCTTAGTTGGGTCTCCCTGTACATAGCAATATATATCCAGTATTCATTTCTTATAGATTTTGGCTGTGAGCAACATTTCATGTTTCTTTATTTGACATGTCCAAAACTAAAATGTTTTATCAGTTTTTGGTTATTATGATAAAGAGATTGTTTCTCTACTTTTAAAAATTATGCAGGAACATAATTCAATGTAATCAGCCATATTCTATCTGATAAAGTATCCTATTATACCATATTACATGGCTATAAATACAAAAAAGTGAGTGTTTAGGCTGAAGTAAATATATGAAAGACGAGCTTTTCTACAATCAAAACATTGTTCTAAGTTGGCATTTTGGGTTATAACTTATTGAATATTGTCTCTGTAGGGGATGTAGTTTTTTTTTTGTATATATTGTATGTATATATTAAAGATGAGTTAAATCTTCTGCATATGTCTCTCCTTAAAATATGATATGTCATTAGTTTCATTCATTCAGATTTTGTCATTTTTTAAAAATCTGAGTAAACTAGGCTTCATGATTAAGTTAGTATTCACAATAAAAAAAAGTTTCATTCTTTTTAAAATTTGTTTAACCAAAAATTTTCATTCGTGAATTATTGGGTTGAGTCATAAATAATTTCCATTTTAAAAGCAAGTTGTAAGTATGCATTTCAAATTTTCAATGTTTTAGATGCCATCAAAAATTACCTGATTAAAGAGTGCCTTCATCAGTCATTCTTATTTCAGTTGGAATGAGTGCACAGCATAATTTAATCTATGATCTCATGACCCTAAAATGGAGGAACTGAAAGTGCATAACTGACATGTAACGTTTTTGGAGTTTAAGAATAATGAAAATGCTACAGAAACAGCTAAGAAAATTTGTAGTGTTTATTGCCAAGACGTTATTTCTAAATGCCAAGTCCAGAACTGGTTATCAAAGTTTTATTCTGGTGATATGATGCTGAGAGATGAATTCAGAGCAGGACTCTTATCAGACCATAATCAAGATGCTTTAAGAGAATTATTGGAATGCAATATGAGCAAAAGTACTTGAGAATTAGCACTTGATCTCAACATATCCCAATCCACAATCTGCCACTACTTGAAAAAGATAGGAAAAGTAAGCAATCTGGGGGTTTGGCTTCCTCATACTCTTAGAAGAATAAGGAAGATTGCATATCCATAGGGAAAAGGCTTCTTTCAAGGCAGAGACATGACCAGTTTCTCATGAATATGATTACAGGTGATGAAAAATGGGTCTTTTATAACAATGTTCGATGCAAACGGTAGTGGATTGACAAGAATGAATCTCTGCAGCCGACTCTAAAAGTGGAGCTACATGAAAAAAAGTTGTGCTTTGTGTATGGTGGAATCACTGCGGTAGTATTTGTTTTGAGTTTTTAAACTGCAATAAGACACTCAATGCAGACATACTATCAACAGCTGCAATGTGTGCATGAAAATCGAAGAGAAATGCCCTGCACCTGTCAATAGGAGAAATATTGTGCAAGGCCACATTCAGCAAGAATCACACAAGAAAAAGTACTGGATTTATACTGGTTTGTTCTTCCAAATCCACCATATTCACCAGATCTTACGTGAAGTGATTTCCATCAATTTATTTCTATACAAAATGCCAAAAAAATTTTCGTGAGGAGGTCAGGTGAAAAGGTTTGTGGAAAACTTCTTGAGCTCAAAACCAGCTGAATTTTACTTGAGAGGAATCAACGAGCTATCTAAAAAAAAAATGGCAAAAGGTGGTTCAAAATAATGGCGAATATACTATTGATTGAAATTTATTTATTGTTAAATTATTTATGAATAAATCATATTTTATTAAAATGGAAATCATGACTCAACCCAATATTAATATTTATAAAAAATATTTCAATTTAATATTATCTTTTTGATGTATTGTGTTATTTTATCTTAAAGCTATGTTTTTCATTTGTTTATTTATCTATTTTTTGTTAAATATAGCAGATCTTTTCCTTTGAAAAACAGAAATTCTTTGTGAAAAGTAGTAAATTATAAATGCTTGTATATTGCTTATAAAAATTAACCATACTTAATTCCAAGAAATCAAATATCAATTAACATTTGTATTTCTATTAAAAGGAATACTACCACTGTCTTATAATAATTGATACATTTGCTTGTAAATTTCATACTCTAAATGTAACAAATATTTTGGGACAGTGATAATATTATATTACCTCTGTCTCATAATAATTGATACAGTTACTTGTAAATTTCATGCACTAAATGTAACAACTTTAATGGGACTAAGCACAAGTTGTATTCATTTGATCCATTTACTTAGTATTTTATATGTATATTTTCAAAATTATCTTCTTTAATTTTTCATTAACATGGGGGAAATGGGTATTGAGCTAAGCTAGCAGACCATTACTAGTGGGTTTGATTCTCACTGGGTGCTCTATATTTCTAGTCTTGTGCCAAAGCTAAGCTTAGTAAACAACTTTTTCAATTTGCCACATGCTGTAAATAAACTTTTGGCTTTACACAATTTCATATTACAATGATTTTTTTTTTTTAAAACATCTAGTTGAAAAGTGTATTGTCATAATCATTTTATTGTAGGTTTCCCTTTAAGATAAGTAGAAAAATCACCTTTTCCGAGTGTTCCACCTCACTACATATGCGTCTTTGCGCATCTTAAAGAACATGTTTCTTTAGGCATTATCACAGCAACAGAATTACTATACAACAGATTTTTTATTTCTCAGTTTAGCTCTTGAAGTATCTCACATCCTCATAGGCAACAACTCTCTATTGCACTAAAAAGGCCCTATGCCTGAGGCATTTCAAAGATAGACAAATTTTGTCTTCTGAACTCACATACATATAGCATATTCCATAATAATTAAGGCCTTGGTGTACTCACCTCCTTCCTCATGGGAAAGGTTGATAAATACCAGATGATGTAAGAAATCTTATTAGATTTATAATATATTTTTGTCCTTAAAATCTCACCAAACTACGTAGCAATAAATATTAGTGATTTTTTTTTTCTATCATCTAAATTTGTTTATAAATCTATATTTTTGTATTAAGTAAATGTTGGTCTCGTGTGTTTATTCTGTACTTGTAAAGTTACAGATGTGGGCAAAGCTATATGGAAGACCAGTAATTGTCCATATTGTAGATCTTGCCTCTTCACAACACTGATATTGTCAAAGAGAAGGGCAAGGTGCTATACAACTTGGCATGAGTGTTACTGTGGGAGTTGTTACAACAAAGTTGAAAACAACAACAATGAACTCTCTGAGGGACTCCAGCTCCTGGTTTTGAATTTAAAGTTTTCCTTCTAGACTGGTTTGTCTCCCTACAATGCTAGGGAGCCCAGTCTGCCCTACTATTTATCACGGGCTGGGAGGAGAATAGATGGATTCATGCCTTTCCCATGGGCATTAGCATGAAAGGAAATGCAAACAGCTTTGTCCAGAATTTGAATTTGGCTTGCTAAGTCTATTTCCTACAATAATAACCTGTATGCCATGCGTACATCCATCATTAACTTTTGTTGACTAATCAGTTTTGACTAATCGACAGTATAAATATCTGAAAGAAAATTAAGACAGCCACATGGGAATCCAGTGGGTGGTGTTGTAAACAAGGCATCTAATCGCCCTTGGATAAGACCTTATCAAGGCTGAGGAAGTTTAAAATTTGAAGCCTTATAGAGACTGTATCAAAAGGGCCTTTATAAATTCTGACAGTTTCAAATGAGTCACAGCTTAAGCACTCATATCACATTGAAATTTTCATTTTAAGTCAGGCCATACTAGTTAGTAAACCAATTACTGCTATTGAGTATTGAGCTTGATCCCCACTGTGTGCTTCATATAAAAGGCTCACTAACTCAACAATTAGCTGTAATTTGCACTCAGGAAGAGTTGGATAAATATCAGGTTCTCCACGGGAAGAATGCCAATTGTGTAACATGGTTACTTGTAAGATGTATTCCAGATATATCTTTTGCTGCCTTCTGGAGAAGCAGCAGTGGATGTCCATGATAGTGAAGCTTCTTTATTTAAGGCTGCTCATATGTCAATGCCATTTTCCCACCATACCTCTTTAAATGAACTATCACATGTTCTCTTTCTGTAAAGTAAGGGGATTAAATGGCAGTTTAGTTTATTACATGTATATGAGGTTAGAAGACATTAGCATTTCTCTTTTGTGATGCCTCAGATCCTATTTCTTTTAGTGCAATAGAAAGGTGCTGCTTGTGAGGAGTAGCCTCCTGGATCTAAGCTATGTAATAAAAATCTTGTTTATATTCTATTTTATAATAATCCAATTTTTGAATGTATGTTTAACCATAACAGCAAAAATAGCACATTGAGAGGAAAAGTATTTGTTAATGAAGTAATTTGAGGAATAAAGTCACTTGCAACTTCATGATAATAGCATGTGGTTTGCATCAACACTCACCCTGATCGTTATAATTTCTCAAAGGAGATTACTATAAAATGCTTATTTGAGAGTACTTGTGTATTTACAAATTTGACATTCAGCTTTATTACTCCCAAAAACAATTATTTAACAAAAAATTTAATTACATTTTACCAGAGAAGATATAAAAGCAAATATAAATTAACTTTAAGTAAATATTATCAAATATGTAATCACCTTTATTTTCACAAACTGCTGCTCAATTTGAAGGCAAATTTTTTATTTCACATTTAAAGAAATGTTGGCTTTTCCCTTTAAAAAGAATAAGTTTGAAAGACTGTTTTTACATTGTTTGTTTCTGAATATTCTGCTATTTATGAACTGTTCTAGGTTTCTTTGTTTTATGGCATATCAACCTTTGTAGGTTATTTGATGCCAAAGCCATACTCCTAGAAGAACAGTAGTGGTACTATTTAACCCATAGCTGGGAGGATAAGGGGGTTCATACCTTTCCCCAAGGGTATTTGCCCAAAAGTGAATGTAACAGTACGACTGGAGTACGAAATCGCTTATTACAATTCTGCTGTCCATCGCTTTAACCATTACATCACGAGGACACCCCCAGAAGTTTTCTAGTGATTAAAACAAATGAAAATCTGTTGAATTTGGAGGATGTGAAAGAGCCTCTCATCCTAAAGATCTAATCTTTTCTTGGGTTTGTTGTGGTACAGTCACTGCAAATGAAAGTAGTTACATTTTTGATGAAACTTAAACAAGCAATAGCCCAAAATTATTTTTATGTAGTAGGCTATAGTAACTTTTCTCAAATATACTACTATTCTCATGTTTGAAATGGGTACAATTCCCATTTTAGAGATTGTGTTGTCATGTCCTAAAAATGTTTAAAAATTTAAATGTAATTTTTAACTGTTGGGTACAAAACTTATACAAGTAAGCAGGTTCTAACCCAGGATTTGTTTAATCAATTATCCTAGTAAAAAACCGAATAGAATATGAAGGAGTGCTGAAAATGTGTCAGCCTGACCAAGAACCGTGAAATGTCCACACTATTTCATATATTCATTCCATTGTTAAACATTACTTCTCAACTTCCTTTAACCTTTCTAAAGAAAATAATTCCCTTATTGGTTGGTCTGTGAACTTCTTAGCAGCAGCTCCTCGATAATTGTCCATAATAAATGTTTTGAATTGTATACATACATCTTACCACTAGCACTTACTGCCCCTTACACACACGTGTGTGTGTGTGTGTGTATATATATATATATATATATATATATATATATATATATATATATATATATATATATATATGAGAGAGTAATGCTCCACTTTACAACATTTTGGCTTACATCAAATTTGCTTTTCTAAACTAAATTTCAATTCAGCAAATATTGTTCAAAGTTACATCACTCAGCAATTTCACATATGACATAATAAAAGGACATAAAATAATTTTTTCTAAAAAATGTTAAGAATAAATAAGATAGAAATAAAGAAATAAAAGCTAAAAAAGAATAAAAAAAAAAAAGCATCAAAAACTGTACCATAAAATATTTGCATAGAAAAATTGTAAACAAATGTATGCTAGTGTTTATTACTCTTTAAACAATATGACTAAAATGTTTTTTTTTTTGTTTTTTTTAGTATTCTTTAAGATTTAACAATATTTATATTCTTTGGCAAGTTATTTATGCTGTTTGTTCCACTTTAAAGACATTACGTTTGGTTTACATCAAAGCTTTTGGAACCAATTAATGATGTAGGGTGGGTTATGTCTATAATGTTACTACACCTAACAGTACATGTATGTATTCATTTATATACATGATTTCTTTTATAAAGACTTGAGACCAATATATTTGTCTCTTATGTATTCATTTTTGTGTAACTTTTATAAGTATATGGCTGAACCCTTGTTATATTAACAACTAAGTTTTTTGGGTTTCATTTGATCCCTGTATGTTTCACTATGTCAGAAAATCATTTGTATTCTCTTAACTATTTGGGCGTTTGTGATCAATCTATATATTAATATGTTGAGTGTCTAATTTGATCTCCTGTTTAGTTGTCAGCAGTGCCAGTTGAGTCTTTGGCCATTTTGTGTTGTGATATAGTAATTATTGCAATTCTGAAGTCATTAAGAGATTGTAGCAAATTCAAGTAAAAAAGAAAAAGTTTTGCTCAGGAAAAGAATTGCTAGAATGATTGTCTTTTTTTTTTTTTTAATTTTGTTTCTGTTTTTGTCATTTTTCTAAAACTTATTTGACTTTAAAAACATGTCTCATATTGCTAATATGTAATATTATAATTAGTACTAGTTTATTTATAGTCCTTTTCAGATTAAAAAATTAATATTAAAAAAAAAAAGGATGCTCTTATTAACATAGAAATAATTTCAGAAAACCCTTAATTAAAACATGACATTTTTCTGTCTATAATTTTGAGAAGGATCATTAGCATTGAAAGGATTCTTCTGACAAACTCTTTCTTTGTTTTGTTGTTTACACAATGGTTCAACTGGTACATTATCTGGTCTTATTCAGAATTAACATGCACCTCTGTGAAGAGAAACTTTTATTATGATCTATCGTAGAGTGTAAGCATGATAGAACTTTTTTTTAAGATGGAGCTCTCAGAACTGTTCAAAGCTACAATTCAAATCCCTTGTTTCTGTTTAGTTGTAGGAAGGAATGTTATATATAGGCTCTCATCAACTACCCTGCAACCCAACAGAAGTGTGGAGACATGATGGACAGATGACAAGTTGAATTTCAACTCGACTGAAATAAGCCTGAGAGAGAGAGAGTTTGTTTTTTGAGTTTTACTGAGTTGCAGTTTTGTAGAACTACAGAGCAGAGGTTTTTTGGTTTTAACATTTTTGAATCCTTTTTTTTTTTTCAAAGGGACTTCAGTAAAAATTTTAGGAGATGGAAAAACTTTCCTCTTTTCTATGAAAGTTTGGAAACCCACTGAGATGGCCAGTCTGATTTATTTGAAATATTAAATCTTGTAACCAAATTATAAATGCATGTTTATCTATTTCCATCAAGTGATACCCCACCCCATTTAATAGGAGCCACTGAATTTAATTCCATGTTGGTCTGATGTATACATTTCTCTAACATTTTGATGTGTACATCTTCCTTAATTTTTCTCATTTTTTAATATCAGTCCCTGTCTATGATTTTGACTTCACTCAGAGAGTGTAGTGTTTGTCTTTCTCTCTCCAAAGTCAGATGATCATGTGACATAAACCTGACTAATAACTGTATTTTTTAAGGAGCATAAAAGAACCATAACCAAAGATGAAATAGAAAACTCAGGTAGGGCAGACCACATATGGAGATAGAGGAACATTTGGATGAAGTCCAAATTATACAAAAAGAATGTTATTGAAAAGTGAAAAAATTAAGGATTCAGTAAGTATCTCAAAGTCAAGAAATATGTTGACCAGACCAGTATGGAATTAAATTGTCTCTGGCACCAGCTACTCAACAAAAATATTATGCAAAATAGAATTCTGTGAAAATATTTGAGAACACCTGAGTATATACACACACACACACACACACACACACATGTATATATGCTCTGTTTACTGTAATTTTTTATTTATGTTCCAAAGAGGCCAAAACAAGTTCCTTTCCTTTATAAAGTGAATAGTACACCTGAAGATGGCCTGAAAATGTACCAGTCAAAACAAAAATATTCGTTTTGATACCCTTTTTGCTTTCTGATACTGATTCAAAAAAAAAAAAAAACAGAGCAAGTGTCTCTTTTCTCGTAGAGATGCAAATTACTCCTGAAGGTAGTCAGAGAATGTACCAGCTAAAATGTGTGAACAGGAGATTAGTTTGAAGAATTTATCAATGAATATGGCACCTTTGCCTAATATTTCTCTGATATTCCTTTCATTTTATATATATATATATATATATATATATATATATATATATATATATATAATTATAATTCACTTCTGAAATTTTTGACTGCATAGGACTTGAAACTTTTTTTTATTCAAGTAATCTTTTAAATATCAATATCGATAAACTTTAGAGAGTAAATTATTTTTTTCAATTTTATATTTCTTGATTTTAATGGAAAATAAACCATTGAAAAAGTAAAATGTGAAGTCTTTAAAAGTCTTTAGGTGTATTTGCAATATGAGGCATAAAAATATAATTTCCTTTTAAATTCATTTGAAAGGAAATTTTATAATTTTGGTCCTCACATATGTCTGAAAAAAAAATTCATCTGATACCATATTGAAAAATGCTGTTTTTTGTAAAATCATAATTTTTTTTTTTTTTTTTTTTTTTCCAAATTTAAAAAAAAATAAACATATCAATGATCAAGTTAAAGATTTTTAAACATTTTTAAAAATATTTCCCCAAGATTTTAATTGGTATGGTAATTGCTTTTATTTAATTTGAGCAAAGATGTAAAGTTTTCTGAACTAAAACCTTTCCATACTTCCTATAATTCAATTATTTTTATGTGGAATCACAGTTTGAGCTGTGTGTGCACAAATATTTATAGCTAATATTTAAAATGTAAAATACAATTTATTTCTTGATATAATGCTCAGTATTAAGTCATACTGTATAAAAATATTTCTGAACCTTAATTTTCTCTTTTTTTTTTTTTTTTTCAAATTTAAAATGAATTTATCTGAATGTACACTGTTTCTGTAAAAGCGACATTTATGCAGGAACCATGTTTGTTTTGAAAAGCTTGACTTAAATTCATTTTAACTGTTTTTTTAATTAAGGTGTAAATTTTTTTTACACTGTATGTATGTATGTATAATATATAATAAACGATGGTTACATATTTGATTCTCACTGCTGATAGATTCTGTGCCTATATATGTATATATCTATACTAATAAAGCCACTGATTGCTTGCTTGGTTGTATGAATGTATATAGAATTTATATACACCGTATATCTAACATTAATAAGTATATATTTAATATTAATCATTTGTTTGCATGCAGTTAAATGGCTTTAAGTATTGCTATTTAACATAATCATAAACCATTTGACCAACTACATTATAGATGGTGAAATGGTTTGACTTTAGGGGTGGGGGCTGAAAATCATTAAGGGTCTTAGATTTGCATACCATGTGACGTATACATGTAAGAACCAATCAGCTTTAAGATAACTTGGCACCTCTGCTTGTAGGAAATGAGTTTTACCTTGGAGCTCTATTAAAGCTCTGTATATTTCTTCTTGTTTAATTAAATATCACTTGCCTGGAGATATTGTGCCAGTGTAAACTATGAGTCGTTAGACCCTTTGGACTTTGCAGTCAATATTGCTCCTACTGGGCTCACATATACATTCCAACCAACAATGGGTAATTTGACTTGAGGATGAACATAGGATAAGTTGTATTGTTCTTCATGGTCATAACAACTTAATACAGTCAAAAATATGATTTATGGCTTAAATGAAAATGTTTCTTATGAAATAAATTGTTCAAGAATTGGATCTAAAAAAAACAAAAAAATTGTTTCTCCTCCTGAAGCATTATCAACATAAAAATGCTTTATGTATTTTTGTCAGAATACCATTGTCAGGTTACCCCTTTTTTAAATCTGTCTTCAGGGCTCAGAATATAGACTGCATCTCCTTCAGAAAGGTGAAAATCTTTGGTATAACACTAAACTGAATCTGTTGGTGAGGGTCCCATCTATGGTTTAAATTATTTGAAAGTTATTAGACAGGAATATTTGATAGCATATAACTGTAAACAATTGATTACCTAGAACCATATAACTGTCCAAAAAACAATTATTATTAAATAGGAATAGCTACTTAAAATTATGTAATTGTGTATAACTTATTTGTATTACATTAGAATACTTGAAACTATTTAACTGCAATTTATTTGTATTAAGAATAATTACTTGAAGCTATAATTGTTTACAAAAGATTATTTTTTAATTGAAACTATATAATTGTAATTCGAGCAGTTATTTGAAATCCTATAATTGTAGATAAATTCTTAGTATTAAGAATAGTTACTTGAAGTTATAATTGTTTACAAATGATTTTATCATTAGATACTTAAAACCATTTACATGCTTGCAAAGAAAAGAGATTGATTTTGACATTAAATAACTCAAGACTACTTGACATGCTATAAAAAAACAACTAAAACAAACCAATTGCAGTAGTATAATAGGCTGGAGGATTGTGCAGGTTAATGCAAATTGTTAACAAGAGTTTGTGTTCTGCATATGTCACAAATAGTCATCTATGTTAGATTTTTATAAAAACTTTGTAAGTTATCTCCCCTCGTAGTATAAAACATGTTTTCTGTGTGTACCAATTGAAAATAGATTCATGACAAGTTCAATGGAGCGAATTTTGTTTTTGTTCATTTATTTTCAAAGTCAACTGTAAAGATGACATATGACTAAATTTAAAACTAATGTTTTGTGTTATGAAACTTTTAATAAAGCTGAAAATAGAGGATTAATTTTAAATTCTTTTATTCTGACATTCCTCTGAAGATCTTTTCTGAAAAGATATTTAGATAAGAGAAACTTTTCAAACCAGTAGAATATAAAGTTGTTAAAAGAAAAAGGAAGTCATAACAAAATTCTTCCTTTTTATTTTTAAATAAACTAAGTAAAAATACAAACCGTTTTTGCATGCACAAATTTGGCTGTTTGGTGACGGGAATAGATTCCCAAATCCTTAGTTGCAATAATAATTTAGCTGTGTTTAAAATTTGACACTGATTATCATTAGATGCACCTGTGCAAATATTATTGTTCAATAAATGCTAGCTAATGGCAGAATCCATTGTTTGAGTATAATGACATGACAATCGTTGAGTCTGTTGTCAAACATGGTGAAGCATTTATTGGACAAACTTGTTTGTACAGAATCATATGGCAACGACTGTTTCAAAATTCTAATCATAGCCAGATCATTGCATTGTTTATTTAAAAACATACAAGGAAGAATTTTGTTACTACCTCCCACTTCCCCGGTGTAATAATTGGTGTATTCTGGTTTGAAAAGCTGTTTGTATACCTAAATATCTTTTCTAATGAAGTGTCAGAAGATAGAGGTCTCTCAGGATCAATAAAATCTTTTTGAATAAATCTATTTTTGGCTTTATCAAATTTAAAACATCATCTCCTTATTTGCATCTGTAAGATGTCATATAACAGTTAACATAGCATAAAATGATTAATTTTTTTTTCAAAAGCCTTTTTTCAATATGGTAGAAAATGAACATTGAAAACGAAGCTTTTCTCAAAATAACTTCAATTTCTTTTTGGTTTTTTTCCCTACTTTTTAAAATCTATTTTTTATATATTTTTTAATAAAACTTGTAATGTTTGATGTTTGTTATCTTGAAATATTTTGCTCAATTTTTTGTGTTACACAATTTTACTAAACTTTTTCCTGATATCTATTGTTTCTTTATTATTTCCTTTTTCATTCACTTTTTCAATGTTTTTAATTGAATTTATTTTTGTGGTTTCTACTTACACAATCTGAATTATATATATTGTATTGGATATAAATATCTGACAAAATGGTAAGAGAGAGGACTTGAAAACCTGAAGTCTGTTAAAATTGTTTTATTTCTTGCGTTACATTTTGTTCCTCATCATACAAGCATTTTCAAACTCAACATGAAAGATTTTGAAATGCTGAAAAAGATACTGATGATGTGGGTCTGTTTAGTATATGTGAATGTGTTAAGAATACAGTAAATAAAATAATATCAAATAAACTTTATAAGAATACAAATTAAAATTTTTCTGTTTAAGAAAGTTCAGTTATAAAATATCTCTTTTAAACATTTACTCCTCAATTTGTTTATTTGATGTCATGTTCACACTTGATAAATAGAACAACAATTTCAGAATCTTTTTCAGTGATTCAAAACTGTTCAATTACATCTGAAAATGTTGTATTATACAGGGTGAAACGATAACATTGTCGTCCTAAAGAAAACAACACTATAGCTTTATTTAAAAAATGTTATTGAAAAAATCAATTCAGGTAACTGGATTATGTAGTAGAGCTGACATCTATTCAATGTAGCCACCTTAAGCCTCAATCACCGCCTTGATACTGATCCGGAACTGGGAGTATGCCTTTTCCACAAGCTCTGGTGAGAGCTCGGCGGATGGCTGCGATCAGGCTAGTTTTGGTGTTGTGGGAGGTCATGTTGGTGATGTTCTCGACGTATGACCAAATGAAGTAGTCCAGCGGGTTCAGGTCGGGGGAGGAGGTGGGCCAGTAAGAGAAGGGTACAAAGTCGTAGCACTCCTTCTGAAGCCAAGCCTGGGTCTCTTTGGACTTGTGGGCTGGCGCCGAGTCCTGCTGCCATGCCCAGGGTCTGCCACCAACCCCCTGATTGCACCAGGGGATCACCACACTCTTCAGCACATCCAGGTATACTTTGGTGTTGACTTTCAAGCCAACTTCGAAGATGTGAGGTAGCATGATGTGACCCTCACTTGAAACCACACCAAAGACCATAAACCTAGCTGGAAACTTTTTCATCACCCTGGGCACGTCCCTGTTATTCGTAGCAATCCAGATTTGCATTTTGAGGGTGCTGGCAATGGTCCTGTTGTCATAACTTAGATCAGTGGAGAGCATGAGTTGTACAGTGGCACATCTCCGATCTCACTCGTTGAACATTGTGTCACTTTCAGACATGATAGAAGGCTCCTATCACTCTTGGGATTTGTACACAACTGGCCAACTAGTAGATGGTCTGCAACAAAAAAAGAAAACCGGTTTTCATTAAACGGAAATGGAATCATGTCGTCTTTCCTATGGTGACAATTTTATCGTTCCACCCTGTAAAGATCAGAATGTTACACAGGAAATAAAACAATTGTAACACCAATTTCAGGTTTTCGTGTCTTAATTCTTACTGTGTGTATGTAAGAAATATATATATATATATATATATATATATATATATATATATATATATATATATATATATATATATAATCACCAACCTGGTCTTAATAGAAATTCCATTGTTTTAATAACACAAAATCATTCATTCATTTATTATTTTCCTTCTCTGTGTTTTTTTTTCATTTACAACATTTTGGCTGTGTACCCTCCAGCCATCTTCTGGGATATTTTCTGTAGAACCAGCAGTGTCAACCATGCATTGTAAAGTTCTATAAAAATTTGAAAAATTTTCCATTTATTAATTAGTCATTTCCTTTCTTTTGTTTTATTTTATTTTTTATTCAAATTATTTATTTTCAATTAAAATTTTCTTGTTTTAATTTTGAGTTTTCCAGATGCTTTTTAATTCTATACTGGTTGGCTGATAGGGTCAACCGAGCACATTATGTTTAAGACTTCCTTCAGGCATCTTCATCACCAGTTTGTTTTCTTGTCTATTATGTAAACCTCATCCTTTTAGAATTTCTCTCTGCCTCTGCATTTTTCTCTCTTTGACTCATTTCACCATTATAGAATTTCTTATTAATCTATACAGAGACCAGGTTGTTAATACATTGCAAAAAGCTTTATATTCAGTTTCAAAATTAACAGAATTTAGACCAGAGATTAATACTAATACAACAAATATAAATCTCAGATAAATCTTATTTCAACATACATTTGCATATATCTTTTTTCTTCTTTTTTTCTTTTTACTCTTTATAAGTTTTTGCACCAATAGTATCTTGTAGTCTTTCCTGAGATTCAAGTGACAAGTGTCCTTAGTTTTTCAGGACTTTTCCCAAGGTTTTATTTGGTCTTAGTAATACTGTGGTTGAGATGGTCTCAATCTGTCTACAAATCTTTACTATTAAGTGTGGATGAAGACTGTATTACCATTCTATGAAGACTGAGATATTTGTTAAAGCTTTCAAAAAAAAGTGGCATCAATAATGCTTTATTATGGCACTGATGATTTGGTTTGGTTTCTTTGTTTAATGGCATATCAATCTTTGTGGGTTATTTAATACTAAAGCCATCCTTCAGGAAGAACCACAGTGATGCTATTTAACCCATAGCTAGGAGGATAAAGGGGTTCATGCTTTACCCAAGGGTATTTGTCCGAAAGTAAACGTAATAGCGTGATTAGAGTTCAAACTCACTATGATTCCGCAGTCCAGCACTTTAACCCTTACACCGTGATGACACTCCTCCCCCGGTACTGATGATGATATTCTCTTTGAAGACAGCAACAATAATACAGATGAAAGCGGTGCTGAATTTTCATGTTTAGAAGTTAGTGGGAGTGAAAGCTCAGAGAAAATGTCTTTTTAAAAAATTTTTCTTCAATATTCCTTGCCGTGTTTGTTATATTGTATATCCTAAGAAAGAAGGGAAATATACTACACTCTGATCTCTGACTAAAGACTGTGGAACTACATTCTGCTTTTTGATAGAAGTGCTGATCCATGTATAAATAATCTTGTTATATGATACTAGTGTAAGCAAACTTTTATATCTTCAGTGAAGTATAGATAAGGGAAGAACACAATGCTGTCATATTTGATGAAATTGAAGTTTACAGTGCACACTATCCATGTGTGTTATCTGGCCAAGCAAAGTGGCCCAGGGCCAAATCCCCAAAATCTTGTTTCATCAGTTTATAGTGATAATGAACTTCTCTCTTAGAACTGTTGAACAGATTGATACAAGATTTTAGAAAAGTGTGACTGCAATCATCATTTTTACAAACAAGAAAACTGAAGCTGATTCATCCTTAAAGAAGAAAGCTACAGTGATGATTCTCCTGGGGGAGGGAGTATTAAGAGTTATGAGGATTCAGTGATTTACATAAAGGTATAATTTAGGGGTGGTAGGAGGCATTCAAGTGTTTTGAGTATACATTCAGGTGAAAAGGTTGGAAAATACTGATCTAAGAAATTCTTACAGATTAAGACTTATGTCTACTATTTGGTGTTAACAAACAACTCAATGTGGGGAAGATTGGATGAGAAAGAATGTGGCACTATGACTAGTTTGAACTTTGGTCAGTGGTCTGCATGGCCAAATCGGTAAAATGTTGTCCATATCAATTAGGCTCATAATATGGGATAAGAGTTTACATCTTATTGGAAGAAAATTTGTTATTTCTGATCTGTTTGTTTGCCAATTTCCGAATGTAAAACAAATTGAGCTGTATTTCAAAAAGCAATAAAAATAAAATGAAATATAAATTAGTGAATTAATAATGAAAATTCTTCATCTGAGAAATTCATTTGGATGAGAAAAGATATCACTTGGTCTTAACTTTGATTAGTGGTCTACATAATCAAATTAGTATTATCTATATTAGACAGCCTCACAAGAATAAATTCAGATCTTGGAGGATAATTTTTATTTTTATTTAGATAAACTGATATATTTTTATTTAAAATAAAAAAAACCCAATTCAGATCCATGTTTCTTAGTAGTTTCAGAATATAAAACAACAATGTGATAAAAAGCAACAAAAAGACAAATGAAAATTGATAATGAAAATGTTTAGTCTAAGAAATTCAGATCACTTACAGAAATTTTCTGTTTAATGTGAATCCTTGCAGGTTTTTCCAGAACCCTAAATTGTTTGCAATGGAAAGGAAGAAAGAGTACAAACTGGTTTGACTTAGTTCGTGCTTTCTTAAATTTCTAGTACCATAATTACCAACCCCTCCGCTCAGGCAGGATATGACACTAGGTCAATTTTTAAGCAGAGTTTAACAGGTTTGAATTCAGAGTTTTCCTTCTCCTAGACTAGTTGCCTCACCAAGGCTGAAGAACCCAGTCTTCCCTACTATTTACCCATAGCTGGTGGGAGAATAATTGGATTCATACCTTTCCCAAAGGTATTAGTGCTATGTGAAATGCAATCAGTCTCATCCAGGGTTTGAACTCATGTCACTGTGTCCATTTCCTAAAACGATAACCATTATACCGCAGGCACCTCCATAAAAACAGTGTGATAAAATTTCTAGTACTGAATAACATTGACCTAGTACCAGGAGGATACCTTTGAATTATGAGTTTTAAGTTTATACTATTTCCTTTTAAACTGGGGCAAGCTGACCTATTCGCAAATTCCATTGTATATTAACAACTATTGTAAGTTGCCCAGAAGCAATGGTCTTTATTTCTAAATTTTGACTTATAAGGTCATTGATGATAAATGGAAATCATATGTAAACTGTAAAAAAGGGAACTTTAAAATGTTAAATAAAATGAGAAACATTTGATACTTTATTAGAAAAAGAATAAATATACTTTTAGAGTTGTTTTAATTGGTCCAAAATTTGGACTAAAAACAATCAGTAAAATGATATTCCACATAGATTCAATAGTCATTGAATTAGCATACTAGCTTAGTTTGCTAAACAACGACCCATGAGTCTAGTGGATAGAGTGTTTGCCAATGGCTCAGGAGACCGTGGTTCAATCTCAGGTCAAGTCATACCAAAGATGGTACTTGATACCTCCTTGCTTAACACACAGCATTATAAGGTATGGATCAAGGGTAAAGTAAAGCAATCCTATGATAGGAGTAGCGCCCTCCCCCACACCTCGGTGTAGTAGCTAATGAAAAGAGAGCCTTCAGGTCGCCCTTGACTACAGTCGCCAACTTCACTTTTTATACAGGGTTCAGCTGAATGAGCTCCAGGATTTAGAATTGCAGCTACTACTTGCTGTAAGTGGGTGGAAGGTATGTTTTTGAAAAGCAGCATCAGCCATGCCCTTTCACTTACCATTATGGTATGGAATGGTGAACATTGCAGATGTTTGATTGAAACTTAATCAATAAAAAAAGGGTGACTTTATCATGACAATGCATTAATAAAATAAGTTATTTTGTAAGCATTTCAGAGTATCAGATCTATCCCATCGTGATTACTTTCTCTGAGGTTGAAGCTTTCAAATATAAACTATAGGCGATTGATGAACTGAAACCTCTTATTCATCATAAAATCTCAGTGGTGCCAGACGCAATATTTGGGCAAGTGCTGCAGAACTTCAGGATGAGGCTTCAGGAGTGTATAGCTTGTGAGAGCAAGAATTTAGATCATGTAATCTTTAAAACAACGTGATGGCAGTAACAAAACAAGATGGTAAATATTGTTCTTTCTTATAGTAGAATTAAATTTTGAATAGGATCTATGTTGCCTTTTTTATTTACATTCCAGACCCCACATATCATTTTACTAGAACCTGTATAACTAGAATATTAGCATAGGTTTATAAGTATGGGTCACTCACTGAGAACTGAATGCATTTGTCAGTGGTAACTGTTATGCAAGACCAGTGTAACACAGTTGCCATGATGGTTAATTATTTTATTATCCAGTTTGGTTAGGCCATGAATTTTTCAGTTTGCTAAAATCTTTGAATGGAAATGTAAGTCAAATTGGAAAGTTTAAGCGAGTATATAACAATCAACACCAGACAGCTAAAATGTAAACAAAATGGAATCATATCTTGTCTTTGACAGTGAAAACAGTGAATTTGGGACACGTGAAAGATGACATAATAATTTAGCAAGATGATATCACCTTACCCATAACCTGAATTTAAATATATAAAAATCAGCAAATTTTTAAAAAGTTGTCAGAAGTTTGCGTTCAGAGAGTTCGGTCAGGCTGGGTGGGGCGGCATGTCTCTTTGCGTCTATTCATAGACCCTTACAGGTTTTCTCTCTGTATGCAGTCTGAACATCGAACAATAAATGATTGTTAATTGTTGATGGAGAGTTCTTCTTGTTTTTGAGTTGCCAACACCCTGGCAACTTTGTTCCAACAGATCACCCTGACCATCAGAAGAAGTTCCAGATGGATTGTGTCATTCTTTACCTGTAGATCTTTCAAACAAAGTGTGGGCACAGAGAAGATTGGTAAACACATTTGGTGCAGGATCAAGTCATTGTGTTAAAATTGGTGTTGGGCCAAGCAATGTTACTATATTTGGTACCATGTCCAAAATAAGAGCCCAGAGAGTGCAAACTGAAGTATCATACTAACTTGCTAAGGATTACACAATGACATTGTGGCCCCTTCATATGGATAGAGTAAAATATTACACATGGCTGCACTTGGAAGAGTGTTTTTTTATCTTGGTTGTTATTGCCACATTTCAGTAGTTCTTTTCTACTGCCTTCTTCAGGTGTCTGTCATATGAATTTTAATTCTGAGAGTTCAAAGTGAGAGATAAAACCCTACCAAAAAGAAAAGGAGATATCCAGGCTATGACATTAAACTGCATCTGTGGTTGAGACTCAAGTTCTGGAGCTCTAGAGTGTGTGGGGTTATTCTCTCATTGCCATTACTTTCAGGTTCACACTGACCCGAAGTGGTAGTACCTGTTATGGTCCCATCTATGAGGTGTCCAGTCGGCTGGGGCTGTAGAATACACTGACTGCTTCTCTGCAGAGGGGTAAGACCTCCACAACGAGTATCCTGGATATGACACTAATCTGATGGTGAGGTTCCAGTAATGCTGGAACTTAGGGGAATGCAGGGTACCCCTTCATTGCCATTGCTCTGAGGTCCACTTTGGCCCTGAGTGGTACCACCTGATAAGGGTCCTATCTATAGATTAAAGAGAACTAAATCGTAGTTTCTTGAGTTTTTTTGCATTTAAACTGCATATTTATGCTAAACTGAATTATTTAAAATAGAACTGTTTTGACTTGTAAACTGTGTACTTATGCTAAACTGATTTATCTGAAATAAAACCGTTTTGACATTTAACTCTGAATTACCCCGTCGAATGAGGTTATAGAATACACTGACTGCACCTCTGCAGATGTGTAAGACCCCTCCCTCCCCGAGTGTTCTGGATATGACACTAAACAATCTGATGGTGAGATTCTAGTGATGCTGGGGCTTTGCAGAATGCTTAGTACGTCTTCATTGCTATTGCTCCCAGGTCCACTGTGGCCCAGAATGGTAGCACCTGATAGGGCCCTATCTATGGGTTAAATAGAACTAAACTGCATACTTTTGCTAAACGGAATTGTTTGAATTAGAACTGTTTGACCTAACTGAATAACTTGAAATAGAAATGTTTTTGATAATTAGACTGAGTACTAATATGTAAACTGCATAATTATGCTAAACTGAATTGTTTGAAATGGAACTGTTTTTGACATAGAAACTGTACTTACACTAAACTGAATTGTTTAATATAGAACTGTTTTGACATTTAACTGTGTGTAAATAAAATCTATACTCATGCTAAACTGAATAAGCTGAATTAGAACTGTTTGACTAAACTAAATAATTTAAAATAAAAATGTTTTTCATAATTAAACTTCATACTCATGCAAAACTGAATTGTTTGAATTAGAACTGATTATTTGTGTCATTAAATAACCTACAAAGGTTGATATCCTATAAAACCCAAACAACCAACCAACCAATCCCATCTATGAGTCCAATTGACCTGTTTGAAAATGATCTGTGCAAATTATCTATATTAAGAATAATTACTTGAAACTATTAGGATTATTATTAATAGTTACTTGAAACCACATAATTGGGTGCAAATTATTAGTATTAGATAGGAATACGATATAAATGTGTCCGTGGTGTAATGGTTATCGTCGTTGGAAATGGCGACACGAGTTCAAATCCTGGACGAGACTGATTGCATTTCACATAGCACTAATACCCTTGGGAAAGCTATGAATCCAATTATTCTCCCTCCAGCTATGGGTAAATAGTAGGACAGACTGGGTTCTGCAGCCTTGGTGAGGCAACTAATCTAGGAGAAGGAATACTCTGAATTCAAACTTGTTAAACTCCGCTTAAAAATTAACCTTGTGTCATATCCTGCTTGAGTGGAGGGGTTGGTAAATATGATAAACAAAGGATTATTAAATAGGAATAGTTACTTGAAACTACATAATTAGGTGTAAATTATTTGTATTAAGAATTTTTACTTGAAGTTATAATTGTTTATTACTTACTTCTAGTAACTTCTTTAAAAAAAGAATGGATTCACATGTAAAACCAACTGACTATATTCTCGTGCATACACATAAAACTATAAGTATTGCAGAGGAATACTTGAATTCATATTACTTTTTTAAATGAAAATTCTTTTATAGTTCAAAATACTTGAGACTATTATAAATGTGTACAAAGAAATGATTACTGTTATTATTTTAAAAAAGAAATAGTTACTTGAAACCATGTAGTAAAGTAAAGTAAAGTTGTCTCCCTTTAGTCGAGGGCAACCCGAAGGCTCCCTTTTCAATAGCTACTACACCGAGGTGTAAGGAGGGCGCTACTCTTTTCCCTGGATTGCTCCAATTTACCCTTGATACGTACCTTATAATGCTGAGTGTTAAACAAGGAGGTATCAAGTACCATTTTTTTTTTAAAGTCTTTGGTATGACGTGACCTGGGATTGAACCCTGGTCTCCCGGACCATTGGCGAACACTCTACCCACTGGGCCAATGAGCTGGTTTCAAACCATGTAATAGTGTATAAATCATTAGTGTTAGAGAAGAATCCATGAAACCTGTGTGGAAATTATTAATATTAAGAATTGTTACTTGGCACTATAATTGTTTTCTAAGGGTTATTAGAATGAATTAGTTGGAACAATATAGTTGCTTAAAAAAAGGACTGATACCTGCACTAAATAACCCAACAGGGGTTGACATGCCATAAAACCAAGCAAACAACCAGATTATCCAATAAGACAATGACTTAATGAATAAAAGAATTTTTTAATGTGTATCTTATTTTGTAGTTGTGTTCAATCCCTGGATGTGGTTGTGTATAAAAAGTCATATACTCTGCTTCAATGGAAAAGACAAGTGACATTTCTGGAACAATTTAATTTGGAAGAATACAACATCATCATCATCATGTCGTGCTGCCAGCATGGATATCCTTGACCCTCTCTTGCCATTTCTCCCTATCGTTCATCGCTTCTGGCAAGTCTTCAGGGCTACATCCCGTATCCTCACAGAGCTGCTGTATGTATGTTCGAGCTGGTCGTCCTGCTTTTGCTCAGCCATATGTGGGGGTCCATAGGAGTACATCACTTATGAGCTCATCCCTGCTTCTCCAGCAGTGTCCTGCATGTCTGGTTCATCTAACTTTGATAGTTTTTGTGATGGGAGGTAGGTGGATGTATAGTTGGTCCAGGATTTGTTCAATATTGCTTGCAGCATTCTTGTGTAATTGCCGTCTAGCTTTTTCTCCAGCTGTTTGGTTAGCGTCCAAGTAGTGCATCCATATAGCAGTATCGATACGACTGCTGCTTGGAAGAAACTGCGTTTCTTTTTATCGGTCAGGTCTGACTTCTATATGATCGATAACTGATATGAAATATCCTCTAAGCATGAACAGCAGAATGAGAACAATCTATTTCCCTAACATATATTGAACAAAATGGTCTGGCTGGAAATATCTTGAAGATTATTACAACAGACACTGTACATGATAATGTTGATTGGTTGGTTGGGTTTTGTGGCATTCTAATGCCTGTTTATACATATGTTACAAATATTTAATTAGTAAACAAATAGTTTGTAGGTAACATTTTAAACAACCCAGAGCTCATCTATTTGCACACAGTTAAATGGTTTCAAGTATTGCTGCCTAACACTAATAATTCTATTTAATATTAATAATTTGTGTACACGCAGTTAAATGGTTTCAAGTATTTCTATCAAACACTAATAATTCTATTTAATATTAATAATTTGTGTACACACAGTTAAATGGTTTCAAGTATTTCTATCTAACACTAAAAATTCTATTCAATATTAATAATTCATTTACACACAGTTAAATGGTTTCAAGTATTTTTATTTAACACTAATAATTCTATTTAATATTAATAATTTGTGTACACACAGTTAAATGGTTTCAAGTATTTCTATCTAACACTAAAAATTCTATTTAATATTAATAATTCGTTTACACACAGTTAAATGGTTTCAAGTATTTTTATTTAACACTAATAATTCTATTTAATATTAATAATTTGTATACACACAGTTGAATGGTTTCAAGTATTTCTATCTAACACTAATAATTCTATTTAATATTAATAATTTGTTTACACACAGTTAAATGGTTTCAAGTATTTCTATCTAACACTAACAGGATAATGATATATTCTTTTGACAAAGATTATATTCATAAAAACTTGACAGCAACTATACAAGAATTCTGCGAACAATATGGAACAAGTCATGGAAGCAGAACCCCACAAAACAGTAGCTCTATGGCCACCTACCACCCATCACGAAAACTATCAAAGTTAAATGAACCAGACATGCTGGGGAAGTTAGGACAAATTCATAAGTGATGTACTCCTGTGGACTCCTTCACATGGACAAGCAAAGGCAGGACAACCAGCTAGAACCTACATGCAGCAGCTCTGTGCTAATACAGGATGTAGCGCTGAAGACCTGCCGGAAGCAATCAACAATAAAGAGGGGTGGCAAGAGAGGGTCAGGGATATCCGTGCTGATGGCGCAACGTGATGATGATGATTGTATTCATAAATGTTCAACTGGGGCTGTAGAATTTGCTGACTGCATCATAGGATTTACTTTACTTCCCTTGGGAAAAGTTTCTATTGTTTTTCATTCTCTTTCAGATTAATACCTTTGGGAAAGGCATGGACTCTCTTATCCCCTTGCTAGGAGGATCACTACTATTCTACAAAGATGCCATTACCATTAAATAATCCATGACTTTTGATATGCCATTAAACAAAGAAGCCAAACCAAACCAAACATTCCCTTCTCTTAGTTTGGCACAAAGGCTTTGTATTGCTTACAGAACCTATTTTTCGAAAGGGGTCACTCACCTAAGTACTGAGCTGGCTCATTACTGCTTAACTTTGACAATATTGCAGGAACTGGCATTTTCAGCATGTCTTGTAATTAAAATTTTATACAGACAGAAATATAAACAGTAGATCTTATAACAATTTTTAAAAAAAGTTGATTTTCTTCTAAACTAAAGATACCAACATTTTATTATCTATAGTAGAACATTATACAAGCAAAACGGATATTATTAGGTATTATTATCAAACTCTACAGCAATAAAACTGTAACCATGGATATGTAACTGTACAAAAATAAGATATAGATTTATACAATTAGGTTTTTTGGCTACACTGGTGTTACAATTTTAATTTTTTGTTGCAGAATTTCAATGCTGTAAGATTTGCTAATAAATAAATAGTGATATCTGTTTTGATTATATAGTGTTCCAATTTTTATAAAATCTAGTTTTCTCCTAAACAAAAGATACTAGGATTTATTTGCATAAATAAATATAAGGAGTAGACTGCTCGATATCTATATTTTTGGTTACACTTTCAATGCAGTTACAGTTTGGTAATAAATAATCACTAATAATATTGATTTTCTATAAGAAAAAAAAACTGGAAATTTTGATTTAGCTAGAAATTAACCTTGTATCGAAAAATTTGATAGGAGTGAATTTATTTAAGGCTGATACTGTATTTGTATATTTAACTTTTATCTGTAATACTTAATATTTATTTATGGATGGTACTGTATTTACACAACAAAAGGAATTTTAAACACAAGTAAATTTTTTGTTTATTTCTGAAAGTCACTGAGTATCCTATTTCTTTTTCCTATGGAGAGACCATTTTTTTGATGTCTGAGGTCAAGTCAATATCTATATAAAATGTCAAGTCTCTGAGTCTTTATTTGGCTGTGATCCATGAGCAAACAAACAAAGCAATATAGATGTCTCCAGTTAGCAAATTCAATTCTCACTGTGTACCCCATACTTCAGGCCTTGTGCCAAATTAAACTAAGTTTAGTAAATAGTTACTCTTTATGCTTTTCTTCCCACTGATGATAATTTTGTTGGTATTATTGTTATTACAATAGTAAGAAGAAAAGCAGATATTATTAAAGCTTTGTTTGGATAATAGTCTCGTACCTGGGAGAATCAAATCACAAAGAAAAGCTTGCAAACCATTTCACCATTGATGATATCCAGAAGAAAAGTATGACAGGGGGAAAAATGGGTTTGAGACTGAAGCTGTATTTAAGAATGCAGAAATAAACAATAAATAAAATGTTAATTTTTTCTAAATAGTCCCCTTGGCATTTAGCATACTTAATCCAGTAAGTTTTTCATTGCTCAAAGCACCTTTTAAATTCCTCTTTTAATATGATGTAAAATTGCATTTTAATATTTCTTTTAATGTCTTCTTTATATTCAAATCTTTTATCCTTGAGAGGAATTTTAAGTTCAGGAAACAGGAAACAGGAAAATGAAACATAAAACTAGATCTGGTGCGTATAGAGAGTATTGCACTTGCACAATCCTGTGTTTTGCCAAAAACTGCTGATCAAAAAGAGTTAGCACTGATAGCAGTCTAGACATCATTAGATTATAAAAAAATAAAAGTAAAGATGGCGACTGTAGTTGAGGGCGATCTGAAGGCTCCCTTTTCAATAGCTACTACACCGAGGTATAGGGGAGAACGCTACTCCTTTCTCTGGATTGCTCCACTTTACCCTTGATACATACCTTATAATTCTGAGTATTAAGCAAAGAGGTATTAAGTACCATTTTTAAAGTCTTTGGTATGACCCGACTTGGGATTGAACCTCGGCCTCCTGGACCATTGGCGAACACTCTACTCACTAGGCCAATGAGCTGGTTGTGCACAGCTGATCACCTTCCAAAGTTGATTAGCTGTGCACATATTTTCATTTTAAATCAAAATACTGAAATTATAAGGGTGAGTCAAAAGTTTTGCAACGTTTTGGTAATGGGCAGCACAATTTGGCAGTGACTAAAGATATAGGAATAACTAGTAGCATATTGAGCTTGTGTTGCATCCTGCTTGTGGCAGAGGAGTTGGCAAATATATGCACATTTTATATGAAATATATATATATATACATATATATATGTTTAATATATGTGTGTGTGTGAGAGTGTGTGTGTTTATCAATATTTACCCATGTACATCCACTCCAATTTAATTGGGCGACTGCTTGTTTTGCATCCACCTCCATCCCATAATGCATCAACATGGATATAGAAAATATATATAAGATGAATATTAATTTGTTCTTTTTGACTAACCGAACATGCATAATAGCTTGCAATTGCAAAGTCAAGTACAGACTACGATGAGGCACTTGCAAATATAATATTCATTAACATGCAATATCAACTACCATATTTGTATACATACAATCCTATATAAACTATTCTTTTTCTTCTACTTTCTCCAGTGTTTTTTTCTTCTCCATCTTTCGCTCCTCCCTTTTATTTTCATCCTGTTTCTGTTCTCCTTTCTCTCTTTCCTGATTTCATGTCATTCATCTTCTTTTTGGTTTCTTTTTTTTTCTCCTCCTACTCTTCATCCTCCTTCTCCATCTTCTCTTTTCTTCTTCTTCTTGTCCTCTTCTGTATTCTCTTTTTTTTTTCTCTGTCTTATCTTCTATTTTCCTCCATCTTCTCTTTTCTCCTTCTCTATAATTTTTCTTCTCCTCTTCCTCTTACATCCTCTTTTTTCTCCTTATCCTTTTTTCTCCTCCTCTCTCATCACATCTTACTTTTCCTCTGCTCCCACATTTTCTCTTTTTCCTCTTCTTTTTCTCTTCTTTGTTTCCTCTCTAACACACATACACATACACGTACTATTCCAGTGTTCAATTATAACTATTTGAAACTTGTTTCTATTTATGTCAGAAAAACATGCACAAAATGTCTACAAAGTACACAATATTATATAAATGTAAGCTGTATATGTTCATTTTGGTAAGAGAGGCGATTGGTTGGTTTGTTTTATAGCATGTTAACCCTTGTAGGGTTGTTTTATGCCTAAATCAGTCTATTTTTTCTTAAGCCATTAGATGTTTCCAAGTTTGCAATGATAATTATCATTTGTGAACAATTATAGCTTCAAGTAACTATTCTTGATACTAATAATTTACACACAATTATATGGTTTCAAGTATTCCTATCTAATACTAATGATTTTCAAATAAATCTCTTTGACTCATAAATGGGATCCTAACAGATACTACCACTCTGAATCAGAATGAACCTGTGAATAATGATAATGAAAAAGGTGACATCATATTCCCAGAAACTCCAGAACTATCAGATACAATTTGGTGTCATACCTGAATACAATCATTTTGTGGTGGGTGGGGGTCTTACCCCTCTTCAGTTAGCATATTCAAAATCCTGTACTGCATTCCATAATTAATTTTAAATATTTCCAATGTGTATTTTGATATGATTCCATAAACTTACCTCTCTCATATGTACACACTTATGTTGCTCTTCTGCTTATAAAAAGATTTAGATATTTACTAAGTATAGCTTAATCTGAAACAAGGCCATCATAACGGAGTACCCATTAAAATAGAACTCACTAGACTAACAGTGGTATAAAGAATGGAATTGTCAAACCGAATTCAAACACTGGCTGAGAAAATTTGTATTCCCTTCACTCTCATGTCCTTGGGAAAGACATGAATCCATTGCCCTCTAACTATGAGTGAATCATAAGATAGTTGATTCCCTTGAAAAAAGCAATCCGTCTTTAATGTTTGTCAGGTGAGGTAGTTCCATTTAATTCATCACAGACTGTTGGATGTTGCTTAGGGAGCTGATGAGCACTGTCCTTATTCTGAGACATATCATAAAGAGAAATCACTTGGTATAGCCCTCCCAACGACTTAACTGTTTATGGGAAAGAAGATGGGTGCTGCCAAATCACCTCCATTTCCTTCTGAGATGTCATCAGGAAGAGTTATTTGGCATGGCAGCTTGATGATCTAAAAGATAATGGCAAACTTCCAAGAATTAGATGGATCATAGTTTTTATCTCCAGGCAAAAATTACAGTCATTTTGTGGGATATCTGCTGAGAATATGATAAAATAAGATAAAAATTGTCTTTTTTGAAAACAATTTTAGGATTTTCAGACTATCCAACATATAAACCTGTTGGGTTCATGTTTCGATGTTGGTTTTGGATGATGTTGATGCTCCTATTTAAGGAGTGGTGATTTGCCTTGTTTTATTTATTTAATGGCATATTAACTCCTTATGGGTTATTCAATGCTGAAATTTGATTCATTTGCAAATGCTTGATTGTAATCACAGCAATTTATAGGTCTGGTTTGGTTTTATTTGTTTTACAGCATATCAACTCATTATGGGTTATTTACAACCAAAATACTATTCATTTGTAAATGGATGATTGTAATAACAGCAATTTATATTTTCAATGTTCCTTTGAAATCATTTTTTGAAATTGCATTTTTTTTATTCGACTAGAATAATAATCGTTTGTTTGCAAACTTTTCTGTGGTATCAAGAATTCCTATCAAATATAAAGAATTGGCACAGTCTTATGTGGTATCTAGTATTCCTGTTTAATACACAATTCATACACAATTTTATAGCTTATTTTATTTGATAATACCTGCCTTTGATTTTTTTGTTAACAGTGTAATATATTTTTGGAACGAATCGCCTAATCAAATCAAAAACAGTTATAGTTTTGAAAAGTTATGATTAAATTGGATGGCTTTGATAATACCTGCCTTTGACTTTTTTGCTAACAATTTTGGGAATGAATTACCTAATTAGATCAAAAACAGTTATAGTTTTAAAAAGTTATGATTAAATTGGATGGCTTCAGAAAAAGGCTAAGAAAAAGAATTTGAGAGCATTTTTTTGATTTATCAACTGAATTACTTAACAAAATTTGTTTTGTATATAGATATTGTATCAATAGTGTATATTTTCTGTGCACAAATCTTTTAAAAAGTTGATGTGAGGAGACAGTAAAAAGAAAAGATGCCCAAGGAGGCATAACAAGTCATAAAATTTCATCAAGGAAGTCATGAAAAACTGGAAAGTGGAATTGACAGCTGGAGGAAAAACTTTAGCTGCAGTGAAAATCCAGAGAGGCATCTTACAGTGAGATACACTTTCACAATTACTATTTGTAATAGCGATGATCCCTCTCAACCATATTCTTAGAAAATGCCCTAGGGCTACAAATTTACTAAATCACAAGAAAAGATCAATCTCCTGATTTACTTGGACAACATCGAGCTGTTTGCAAAAAAGGAAAAAGAATTGGAGACTCTCATACAAACAATGAGAATATACAATTAGGATATAGGAATGGGATCTTGCATAGAAAAATGTGCTATGCTCATAATGAGAAGTGGGAAAATATAACGGAAGGAATAGAACTGCCAAATCAAGAACAAATCAGAATGCTTGGAGAAAAGTAATATTACTAGTACTTGGGAATATTAAAAGCGGATACCATTAAACAAGCAGAGAAGATAGAAAAAATGACAAAAGAGTATCTCAGACGAATGAGAAGATTTTTCAAACCAAGCTCTGCAGCAGGAATCTTATCAAAGAGATAAACACCTGGGCAGTCACTCTTGTAAGATACTTTTGATCTTTCTTGTAATAGACAAGGGAAGAACTTAAATGGACCAGAGAACAAGAAAAGTGATAACGATGCACAAAGCCTTGCATATGACACTGACAGACAATATGTATCAAGAAAAGGAGGAATAAGACCCACTAGCATTGAAGATAGTGTGGATGCATCAATATGACAACTCGAAAACTACATTAGAAAGAGCAAAGAAAGACTAATTACAGACAAGATAAACAAAATAACAATAAGAAGGAAATAGAAATGGGAAAAAATGACTGTATAAATATTGTGACATGGTATGCTACAGAGAGAGGGAAGGGGAGTTCAGTTCCCTTACCCTTCTTTATATGAATCAACAGGAATTAAGACTGACCGTTAAAATAATAGGGGAAAGAAGGTCAAGCTATCTGCACTCTGTGACCTGTAGTCTGTTGAACCAAAGAAGTCTAGGTCAATCGAGTGGCATGACCTGACGAGGTGGCAGAAGAAGAAAATCGAATGATTGGGCCATAGGCTCTTCGCGCCAAAAAGACCATCACCCGTCAGAGAAATTTGAAGAAGAAATTTTAGTTTGGGACAGAAATCACCGTTAGAACAACATGCTGAATTCAGCCGACTCTGGGGAAAGTCACCCGTAAAAAGAGTAGAACAGAGTTTTGGACAGAAGCAGCGTTCGAACAGCATGTTGAATTCAGCCGACTCCGGGAAGGTCACCCACCCGTAAAAAGCCGAGAAAGAAAACTGAAAGATTGAAAACCTGTCAAACATTAGTACAACTCAAACCGTTTTCCTTCTACAAGTCTTAAATATTGGAAAGTTATATGTATTCAAAAAAAAAGAGAGACTGTAAAGGTTCTATTTCACCAATAATTAAATTTATTGAATGAACATTACTACAAGCATCAGTTCGGCGACTTAGACATTCTTACTCAAGTAAGAGAAAAGGAAAGAAAGAAAAAAGAGAAAGAAGAAAAGAAGGACTGTTGAGAGACATCTTTGTTTGATGTTTTCCTGCTGGCTTAACATTTTGGTTATATTTTAAAAAGAAAGGAGAAAAAAAAGAACTGCTTCTTAAATCTCATCATTATTTGTTTGGTCGTCGCATATTAAAATTTTGTTATATTTTAAATGCACCTTCGTGTCTTAATCTTTTAGTTGTGTTATTTCCTCTGTCGATTTGACTTCCTCTGCATGTATCTGTCTCAGCCTCGTATCGCTTTCATTAATTCTCGCTGAACGTCTTATTGTCTCCTTAGAACATTACAAGAGAATTTTGGAAATCTGTCCACAGTTAATATTATCTAACCTAGAAGTTCGTTCTTCCGTGATCTGAGTGGGTAGGAAGACAAAGGACTTGGTGTGTATGTGAAAGTGAATTGGCACCCCCTTACCAACTTCTGAGGTCAGTTTGGTCCCGAATTAACTTCCACTTTATTTTGTCTGTTTATCATACGCCCGAAATAGGAGTCTTGACAGGGAGTTATTTTGTGGAGTGTCAAGTACCAGACTGCCCTCGACGTTACATGCGCATAAAATGGGCTCTTGTCCCGGGATAATTATTTGTGCAACGACACAATATTTTAAACGACAAACTGACGAAATCCCATACGATAAGATAGTTAAGGATGAGAAACTTTGAGAGAAGCTGATTCTCTTCTAATAGCAGTTTAAAACAACGCCATAAGGACCAATTTTGTTAAAGTGAAAATAGATAAAAAGCAACAGAATAAAAAGTGTAGATTATGTGGTGATAAACGATGAATCCCATAATAAGTGAATGCAGTAAACTTGTGTAAAAAAAGTGCAAGACTAGACATGATTGGGTGGGAAAGTGATCCACATGGAACTATGCAAGAAAGTGAAATTTGACCATATTACTAAATGATACACGTACAAACCAGAATCCGTCCTGGAGAATGAGATGCACATCATTCTCTGGGATTTTAAGATACAAACAGATCACCTCATCCTGGCTAGAAGACCAGACCTAGTGATAATTAACAAAAAAGAAAGGGAATCTACCTGATAGTGGACTTGGCCGTTCCAACGGATCGTAGAATGAAAATAAAAGAAAATAAAACGAGAGACAAGTACCTGGACCTTGCCAGAGAACTAAAAAAAACTATGGAACATAAAGATGACGGTGATACCAATTGCAATTAGTGTACTTGAAACGCTCCCTAAAGGCAGTGGGGTGTCCTCGTAGTGTAATGGTTAAAAGCGATGGACTGCAAAATCGTAGTAAGCGAGTTCGTACTCCAGTCGCGCTATTACGTTCTCTTTCGGGCAAATACCCTTGGGAAAGGTATGAACCCCCAATCCTCCCAGCTATGGGTTAAATAGCACCATGACTGTTCTCCTAGGAGAATAGCTTTGGCATTAAATAACCTACAAAGGTTGATATGCCATTAAACAAAGAAACCAAACCAAACCTAAAGGCATGGTAAGAGGGCTGGAAGAGTTAGAAATTGGAGGACGAGCAGAAACATCCAAACTACAGCATTATTAAGATAGACCAGAATACTGAGAAAAATCATGGAGAGCTGAGGAAACTTGCTGTAACTCAGACTCCAGTAAAAGACCATCAGCTAATGCTGGTGGGAAAAACTCGCTAGGAGTAAAATAATAATCATTTGTTTGCGCACAGTTAGATGTTTTCAATACTAATACTTTTCACAAAGATTCTATTTGATCCTTAGATGGAACCCTAACAGTTACTACCAGAGAGTGGACATGGGAATAATTGCAATGAATTATTTCCAGAGCACCCCTCATATACAAATGTATTTGAACATACCAGATTCTTTTATGCTTTTCAACAAAAATAAAACGATTAGAATACAAAAAAAAAAAAAATTCAAAACAAACCTTTCCACTTTAGGAAGACTCAAACAAGCTATCACTAAAGTTTGGTTTGATTTATTTGTTTAATGGAATATCAACTCCTTATGGGTTATTTAATGCTAAATCTTGATTAATTTGTAAAGTTTTAGTTTGGTTTATTTGTTTAATGGCATATCAACTCCTTATGGGTTATTTAATGCTAAAATTTCATTGATTTGTAAATCATTGGTTGTAATCATAAATACTCTTTCAATATTTCATTGTACTTTTTGAAATTGCATATTTTATTTGTCTTTCATGATTCGCTGGCACACAGTTATACGATAACAAGTATTCCGATCTAATACAAATAATTTGCACACAGTTGTATTGTTTCAAGTGCTCCAGTCTAATGCTGATAATTTATACACAATTACATGGTTTAAAGTAACTGTTCCTATTAAACAATAGTCATTTGTTTGGACACATTGCAAAGTATTCCAATCTAATAGGAATAATTTCCCAAAAGATCTATTTGACCCATTGTTGAGTATCACCCACCTTTTTCCACACAATGAACTAGTCCATCTGCCATATATAGCAGTAGCTACTAATACCAGGGCAGACTAGTTGGTGAACAGCAGCTTCTTATAGGAATGATATTAGAGCGTTGAAGACTGGAGATCGAACTAGATCACCTTACTTGCTACCATAATAACAGAAGCCAATACTATCGTTGGACTATATCTTTATTCTGTAATCACTAATCCTATGTTCTTGTCTACTAATAGTCTCTCTATTGTATATACTTTTGCCTGAGAATATATCTCTATTTCCTCTCATATCGTGGTTTGTCCTTTATTCAATATTACAAGCGTTCACTACCCAGAACGCAATACCCATAGATGGGACTCTAACAGGTATTGCCACTCTAGGTCAGAATGGACCTAGGAGTAATGGTAAAAAATGAGTACTCCATACCCCCAGAACTTTAGAATCGAAGCCTCACCCCTGGATGAAGTTTAGTGTCATACCCAGAACATCCCTTTTGGTTGGGGTCATACCCCTTTGCAGAGAATGGAGTTGACATATTCTAAGCCTCCAAAAGATCGATGATGACGATGTAACACTTAAATCGTCCATATAAGCTCTAATTGGTACCACTGCAAATTGGTCTTTATCAGGGGTCCTCCGCACTCACCTCTACTGACTTGATCATATTCATGGTGACAGCAAAAAAAAAAAAAAAAAAAAAATTGAGAGTGGATATTTTGTAACAATTCCCCTTTCACGCCTTTGCCACATAGATGTTATAGATGCAACTGTAATATTAATCCGGAAGTTGTTATTGATATCAAGAATGTAGTCATTGATCTTGCTGGTAACATAGTGTTTTCAGCAGCATCTTTAACCATAGGTTCACCAGACCGCCTTTGTACTATTTTACTTCTATCAGAAGCTACGTGACAGCTCCTGTGTGATTCAAGCAGCCAGAAATTTTAGGGGTCCCTCCTTTCTGTAACTGCATGTCGATGTAATTGTTCCCATGAAGGAACTTTGTCAACTGTTGGGTTAAGATAATGAAAAATATTTCACATTCTGTTTAGAACAGTGAGATAATCCTGATTTGCTCAATGTCTTTGGACTTCAATTCTGTGGGGACCCACACTCTCTCTACACACTGCCACTGGTTGTCAATTGTACATCTTCTCCAGATGACACCGAATCTAGTTTCTAGAGGTGCCTACCTTGGTTCACTGTATAACCCATGGAGTGAGATCATGATGAATTTGTTTTTATCCCAAGTGTCTTATTGGGTTTGTTTTATACAAAACATATTATTTTAACATCAATAAGAGTTTTAAATTTCTTTTTAGATTTCTATTATTTTAGGCAATGTTATTTTAATGATTTAGATTTTAAAATAATCTACGGAAATCTTCAAGGGAGGTCCTCCTGGTGTAATGGTTAAAGCAGAATCGTAGTAAGCGAGTTCGTACTCCAGTCGCGCTATTACGTTCACTTTCGGGCAAATACCCTCGGGAAAGGTATGAACCCCCTTATCCTCCCAGCTATGTGTTAAATAGTACCACTTCTGTTCTTCTGGGAGAATGGCTTTGGCATTAAATAACCTACAAAGGTTGATATGCCATTAAACAAAGAAACCAAACCAAATCTTCAACAAAAGTCTCACAAGAAAATGAAAACAATTGTCTTTAGAATGAGTACCATTGAAATAGCGTCATTAGAACACTTATCATTAAATAGTGACGTTAGAAGGAGTACCATTAAAACAGTGCCGGTATTTGTCGCTGCCTCCCACCAGACACGACTAGTGCCATTAGGAGTCATATTAAAATGTAGATCGTTGAATAGAGCCGTTAGAAGGAGTGTCACTAAGTAGTGCCGTTAGAACACCTATTACTTAATAGTGCTATTAAAACGCATATCTAGTCCAGTTAGTTAGGGCTGTAGAATACACTGACTACATCTCTGCAGAGGGATAAGACCCCCTCTCACCAACGAGTGTCTTGAATATGACACTAAACAATCTTATGATGGGGTTCCAGTAACGCTGGAACTTTGGGAAATGCGGAGCACCCCTTCATTGCCATCGCTCCCGCGTCTAGTCTGGCCCGAAGTGGTAGCACCTGATAGGGTCAAATAGAACTAAACTGTGTACTTATGCTAAACTGAATTGCTTGAAATAGAACTGTTTTGAAATTTAAACTGTGTACTTATGCTAAAGTGAATTTTTTGAAATGGAATTGTTATTGTATGCTGAACTGAATTGTTTGAAATTGAACTGTTTTTGACATTGAAACTGTACTTAACGCTAAATTGAATCGTTTGGAATTGAACTGTTTTGACATTTAGTAGCGTGTAAACAAAAACTATACTTATATTAAACAGAACTTTTTGACTAAATTGAATTGCTTGAAATAGAAATATTTTTGACAAGTAAACTGTGTATTTATGCTAAACTGAATTGTATGAAATAGAACAGTTTATATGTATAAAAATGGATTTGGCATTAGATAACCTATAAAGGTGGATATCCATAAAACCCAAACAAACAAAACGCATATCATTAAATAATGCTGTTAGAACGAGTATCATTAAAAATTGCTAATCCTAAGAATGGCGTCGTTAGAAGGTGTAAATAATAATTTAGATAGTATCAATAAGTATCAGTTAAAAAGGGTTGTTTGTATCAGTTAATCATCATAAAGTGATGTTATTTAAATATTACTATTAGAACGAGCTTTAGTTTTAAAAGTGCCGTTAGAACGAGTATCATGCTGTTAGAACGCATATAATTAAACAGTGATGTTGCAATGAGTACCAAGAGAACAAATATCATTAAAATAGAACTAGTATAATAAAAAATAAGGGAATTCTCGTGGCGTAATGGCGAAAGTGCTGAACTATAGCCTCAAAGTTAGTGAGTTCGAACTTCAGTTGCCTTATTATGTTCACTTTCGAAGTAATACCTTTGGGAAAAGTACAAACACCTTTTATTCTACCCTAGCTATAGGTTAAATAGTACGACTACTGTTCTTCTACAAGAATGGCTTTGGCATTAAATAACCCTCGAACGTTGATATGCCATTAGACAAAGATAACAACCAACCAATCAAAAATAGTGCCGTTAAAACGGATCATTAAAATAGTGTAGAGAGAATATCAATTGAAAAGTGTCGCTTGAACAAGTGTCATTAGTGTCGTTACAACACATAAAATAGAGTATTATTAAAAGGTGTAATTAGAACGAGTATCAACAACAGTTGTTATTTAGACCGAGTACCGTTAGAATAGTATCACATATATTAACACCATTTGAATGCGTTTTATTAAATAGCCTCGTCAGATCGAGTTTCACTAAATAGTGTTGTAGCAGAAAGAATTTCAAATCATTATTTTGTGCGGGAATTGTTTTGGCCGTTGGAGTTTCGAATTTACATATTTCGTCCAATGAGAATGACTGATGCCATTCTGTCCGGGTCACCTCCCAGGGCAACATAAAAGGCCGCGCTAGCCATTCTCGTCCTCTCTTCGCTTCCTCCCTTGCTAGCAGCAGGACAGACTCCTCAACAGGAGAGAGCACATTTTCTCTCATCGCTTCCTCACTTGCAAGCGGCAGGACAGACCATCCTTTTCCCTCTCTCACCACAGAGAGTCCCGTAAGCATTATGAGGAGAGTGCATCCAATTTATGGACCATTGGTGTCTGGGAAATAATTCTTTCGTCATTTATCTTTCCTTCTAAACCAACGGATCCTCGGAGAAACAAATTGGATATTTTCAACTCGGCTTTGACTTCAGCATTTTAATTCCTGTCTTGATGACAGCATCTCAACTCCTGCTTTGACTTCAACGTCTTTATTCCTTCTCGGCTCTACAACTGTTTTTTTCTTCCTGTGACTTACAGCACAAGGGTTCCTTTCGTCTTAAGCTGTTCATAAAACTTCCAAATTGAAAACTATCAATATCTTCGTCAACTCATTTGTTCTTCCTTTTAATTTAACAAGAGGCAACAGAACTCTACCACCTCAACTGCCATTTTTGTATAAATGGTAATATTAATTGCTCTCATGTTATAGTGTCATTAGAACGCATATCATTACAACGAATATCATTTTAAAATAGTACTGTTAGAAACATCACCAAAATAGGACCGTTGTTACATTATATTAGCGGGTGGATTGTTCTGGTTGGTTGTAGACTTTGTTTTAGATGAAGAAATAAATAAAAAGATGACCCGGTGTGTGGATTTGGGTGTTCACGGACAGATAAGCAAGTTAGGAAGAAACAACATTTTGAAGAAACATTAACGATAGTACAAGGAAGCAAACAAAATGTGTTATCTGCGACGTAACATTGAAGTAAAATTGACTTATCTGAAGCCCGTATGGGCAAACGGTCCGTATTCATGACGGCTCTTTTCCTATTCACTGCCAGTGTTGAAGAGACGAGTTATCGCCTTGAAGACAATAGGAAAAAGAGTCTTACACAGGAGGCCCGTGGTTGGTTAATTTGAAAGGTGTCAAGACCAATCGAATGGCGTAATTTGAATTCTCCGTTAATGGTGAAATGAAACAAGAGAGATTATCTATTTGCTTTAAACTATCTTTTTTATACCGGTTAAGCAGAAAGAGCGGAGGAGAGAGATAAATAAACAGATAAATAAATAAACAAAATCATCACAAAGACAAAATATACGGCAAATCACAGAGAATCTTGCAGCCATCCTTTGAATTTGACGCTTGGCAGAATGGGAATCGAGGCCAACGATTTTGAGTAGTAATGTGATATCTCTCTCGTGAGAGGTCAAGGAGGGTAGGCGACCGGCATAGTGTGAGTTTGATGGAGGTCGGATAGGGTAGGCGACTGGTATAGTGTGTGTTTGATAGAGGTCATATTGTGTAGGCGACTGGTATAGTGTGTGTTTGATGAAGGTCAGATAGGGTAGGCAACAGGCATAGTGTGTTTGATGGAGATCAGATAGCGTAGGCGACTGGTTTAGTCTGTTTGATGGAGGTCAGATAGGGTAGGCGACTGGTTTAGTGTGTTTGATGGAGGTCAGATAGGGTAAGCGACTGGCATAGTGTGCTTGATGGAGGTCAGATAGGATAGGCGACTGGCATAGTGTGTGTTTGATGGAGGTCAGATAGGATACGCGACTGGTATAGTGTGTGCTTGATAGAGGTCAGATTGTGTAGGCGACTGGTATAGTGTGTGTTTGATGGAGGTCAGATAGGGTAGGCAACAGGCATAGTGTGTTTGATGGAGATCAGATAGCGTAGGCGACTGGTTTAGTCTGTTTGACGGAGGTCAGATAGGGTAGGCGACTGGTTTAGTGTGTTTGATAGAGGTCAGATTTTGTAGGCGACTGGCATAGTGTGTGTTTGATGAGGGTCAGATAGGGTAGGCAACAGGCATAGTGTGTTTGGTGGAGATCAGATAGCGTAGGCGACTGGTTTAGTATGTTTGATGGGGGTCAAATAACGTAGGGGAATAGCATTGTGTCTTCAACGAATCGAAGCCGTCAACACGTACAGTCAGAAAGTTTTAGTCTCTCAAATCAAAGAGTCAAGCTGATATCAGAAGTGAGCGACGAGAAATACATGTCAGCTTCTCTCTCCCTATTCCCACTCTTGTTTCAAAAGTCAACCCTATTTTGATTATTGATGGACAAATGTAACAGTAAAACTGAAATTCCTTTCGTTTCTCTCAGTTAGTATTAAGGTGTCAAGAAAAGTATCTTTCATCTAAAAAGGATTCAGGAACCTGTTTGCTTCTTGGAAAACCAAAGAACGAGCGAGAGTTCCACTACCCTTCACGAAAAAGATTGGTAAGAAGGCCAGCTGTGCTTTGTATATCCCACTTGCAATTCACCGGAAAACCCTCACCCAATGTAGAGGTCCGAAGAGGCTATTCATCATACACTCCCCTGACCACAAGACACATAGTTATTTGTACTGACGGACGCGTCTGGGCTACAGCCTTGCGGCCGGAACCACCTAAAACGGCCTTGTGCCACACTTGTACGCTTGGTGGGGCGTATAACAAATACCAGTGTACCAATCAGCGTGACACAATCACGTGTGATACCATTTGCGTTGTGGACGGATAGTCACTACCACACTGGACTCTCAGCTTCCTATCAACTATCTACAGGTTCACTTGTATCTTGTTTCTGTTACTTGAATATATATGTCTTTCTATCAATCTTTTTTGCGTTCCCCGTGTCTTTCTTTTGTTAGCATCACAACATATAATTAATAGAAAAATAATAATGCCGTTAATCAATAATTTAGTCGACTATTAATAATCTTTGGAGGTGCCCGTGGGGTAATGGTTACCGTCCTAGGAAATGGACACGGCGACACGAGTTCAAATCCTGGACGAGACTGATTGCATTTCACATAGCACTAATACCCTTGGGAAAGGTATGAATCCAATTATCCTCCCTCCAGCTATGGGTAAATAGTAGGGCAGACTAAGTTCTTTAGCTTTGGTGAGGCAACTAGTCTAGGAGAAGGAAAACTCTGAATTCAAACCTGTTAAACTTCGCTTAAAAATTGACCTTGTGTCACATCCTGCCCGAGCGGAGGGGTTGGTAAATATGATTAATAATCTAAAAATAATGCTGTTAAAACGAGTATAATAAAAATGTGTCGTTATCAGTAAAATAGTGTCGTTAAAGAGCATAACTGAATAATGATTTTGAACTAGTATTATTTGTGCATATTAATTAAATACTGCCGTTTAGAAGCCATATCATTAAGGGGAAGTAACTAGTTTAATATAATAAACAAGTTCAAACTCCAGCCGCGGTTTTTTAATGATACGTGTTCTAACGTTATTCATCATTAAAAATAATGTCGTTAAAATGAGGTTTGTTAAAAAAAGGCCATTACACCAAGTTTTGTCAATAAATTACCATTTGAATAAGTATCATTAAATAATGCCGTTAGAACGAGTATTGTTCAAATATGGCCATTAGAACAATAAAATAAAAATGATTAGAATAGTTATAATGAATATCCCCTGAAAGTACCGTAAGAACGAGGCTAAATAAAACTGTGCAGTTAGAGCACATAATTGAATAGTGCCTTTAGAACGAGAATTGTTTGTGTATATCAATAAAATAGTGCAATTTAGAATCCATATCAGTAAGGAGGAGCAACTAAGTTAATGTAGTAAGTGATTTCGAACTGATGCCTGCATCGGAATAGGGTCGTTAGAACGAGTGTGGGGTTTGAGGCTGAAGGTTACGGGCAAAGGGCAAGGCTGTGTTGCCGTTAGATATCTGACTCCATATTTTGGTTATTATATTTTACCCCCACGTTGGTTAGTCGGTGTAACGCGTTGCCCAAGAAAGTCCCAAAAGAATTATACAAAAGAAAAGACAGCAACAGATAAGAGACGAAGACGTTTCTTTTGTACTTTCCATTATTCACAGGGCTCAACAACCATTCTGTGGACGAGGGAGTTTTTCCTGAATACATTGAAATGGTTGAATCTCTCAGTTAAGGTGTCAAAAATACGTTAATTCGTTTCATGTATGTAGGTGTCCGCATTTGGTATTTTTGGGCTTCCATAAGGGTTAGTTTTCTTTTGGAAGTTTCGTCAAAGTCTGGTAAGGGTTAGTTGATAGTTCAGTAGTGGGTCTTGTATATTTCAGCATAATGTTGACCGAGAGGAGGCTGCTACTGGGTGAAACGGACTAACCGACGCTACGCCCAAAGACGTATACGTGGTGCCCAAACACCAGACAGCAAAATAGTGTTGTTGGTTCGACGGGTACTGTCCGAAAGAGAAAGAATGCTTGGTCCCCTTTGTCAAGAGGAAATGTCTTTTTTCTTTGGTGCTTGCGTGATCTCCTTTTCTTGCTAGGGACCTCTGGGAGTTTCTGCAAATTTAATAGTTTTCTTTTTCTTTTTTTTTTTAAAATTTAATTTAAATCATCTATGTATTCGTTCCCTACACGAGCATTGTCAAAATAGCGCTCTTAGAATGAGTATTGTTGAAACTGTGCTGTTAGAACGAGTTATTTTAATTGTACCTTCGATGATTTAACATTGCTATCAAAACAAGTGGTTTTTATATTGAGTTTTTCTAGTGATAATTATTTTTAAGACTTATTTTGAATTTCCTTTCAGATTTCTGTGTTATTTTGGGTGACATCATTTTAAAGGTTTACCCATTTTAGTTTTTAAAAATAATGTTCCAAAATTTGCAGCTAAGGTTACTGTGTTGTAGGGTTAGTCTTTGCTGTTGTATGGTTGGGTTTTAACTTTTTGATATGGGAAAGAATTGTTGTAGGGGTAGAACTTAGCTTTGTAGGGGTAGTCTTTTGTTTGTCAGCGCGTATGCCTGTACTATAGCCATGATATGGCTATGTGTAAAACGTACATCGAATGTCTAAATCACATAGAATATAGGATCTCGAAATTCGAAAAACACTTACGACTTCTTTGTTCAGGTACGAAACTTTTTATAACCTTTAAGTTTAAAGGTTTTTCACATAAAGAAGAGAGATGCACAATCTTTCTATGATGACTCCCCCCCCATCTCGTGCGGCACCTGCCCAAGGCCTCCGAGCTAGCGAAAGCCAACCGTCTTCTCCCGAGGCAGGTCTCAACTCAACTAACTGACTTTTTCAAAATCTCCCAAAATCCCCCGCGTGCTTCCGGTGCGTGACGTCATTCACACTCTGTAACCCCGTTTCCCATCTCGGGCTATTGTGACGTCTCTGAGTGACACGTCCGCTCTGCCCGCGCGCGCGTGAATACCTGTATTAATGTTGCACCTAAGTAACCCATGCACTGAAAGGTTCTCAGCCTAACTAAACGCAAAGGCATAAAACGAAATCCATCGGCCCTTATGTTACATGCCTCCGAGTCTGTAGTGGAAGGTAGGCGAATAATGATTTTTAAGTAAGACAAAAAGTCAGCAAAAGTACATAAAACAGCAAAAGCAGTAAACAAGAAGTTTAAGTGCAACAAAAATTGTCATTCAGATATATTATTGTTATTGTATAATTTATACAGGCAATAGAATTGTGCATATTTACCCAACCCCTCCGCTCGGGCAGGATATGACACAAGGTCAATTTTTAAGCGGAGTTTAACAGGTTTGAATTCAGAGTTTTCCTTCTCCTAGACTAGTTGCCTCACCAAGGCTAAAGAACCCAGTGTGATCTATTATTTACCCATAGCTGGAGGGAGAATAATTGGATTCAAAGCTTTCCCAAAGGTATTAGTGCTATGTGAAATGCAATCAGTCTCGTCGGGGATTTGAACTCGTATCGCTGTGTCCATTTCCTACAACGATAACCATTACACCACGGGCACCTGGAAGCAGCGCCCCACAAAACACCTGCTGTATGACCACTTACACCCTATCTCCCAAACGAATTGTGATTAGCTAGTTAAGAAAGAATACTTTTCAACACGTGCTCCTAACATCTCTTTCTCTGCTACTGCCTAAGAACCTCTTTCGACCGTTATCCCCAGTGCTTCTTTCAACATCACAGGACAAAGAAAGAGTTGGTAGGTAAGAAGAGCTATATATATATTCTCTTTCCACACCAGATAGGGTGGGAGTGAGTCGGTGTATGTTGTTCTTGGCTGGCTGGCTGGCTTACGTGGCTTACGTCAACAACCTTTGTTTTCTCCACATAAAGGTTTTTAAATGAGGAGTTGTCGTTGGTTAAATCCGTCCTTTATAAAAAATTATATATATGTATCTACTATCTATGAACCATTACAACTGCAAGCTGATCTTTGACGAGAGTCTTTCAAGTATAAGCAGTTCAGCACTTCACTGGGCCTTGAGGTGTTGCTGTTGTAATGGACCCCTCTCCATTTTAGTTCCCTCGTGTCAAACTTAGCTGTTGGGGCTGCTCGGACTATTAGCCTGTTTGGTTTGGTTTGGTTTAGTTTGGATTTGGTTTTAGCGGCATGTCAACTCGTCTGGGGTTATTTTATGCCAAGAGGTTGAAGAATAAGATGTTGCATCAGTAAGCAATTACTTTTGATAAAAAGGATCAAGGGTTATGCCCCTTGTTTTTGTTCCTAGTGAGTTGTTAAACGATCAGCACGTGTTTGCCGTTGCTCCCTTATTCAGACCTAGCAACCTCAATTAAATGGCGTTGACCAGATAATACGCTCTTGAATTATACATGAGAAACGTTGTACTTTTTTGGTATTGATCAGGTTTACGTTTATATTTCTTAGTATAATTTTATTTCTCTTAAAAAGGACAGGATTTCATCTATGCTGATATTTTCAAATAAGTCTTTCATATTATTTGCATTGAAAAGGCATTTTCTGAAAGCTTTACATTTTATGAGAAAGTGTTTAACAGTGCAGAGTGTTTGATATGTTATAAAATGTGGGTATTGTTCTTGTTTGAGAATAAAGGAGTGTGTGAGTCTTGTGTGAGCAACACATTATCGGGACATAATGACTTGTTCTTTTCTAGATTTTCTGAATGCGAATCTCTAGTCACCCAAAGGCTATTAGCTTGTGTGAAAACTCTTGTTCTGCTAAGAGTACATGGTGGAACGATAAAATTGTCTCCCTAAAGAAAACAACACAACAGCTTTATTTTAAAAAAATATAGAAAAAATCAATTCAGCTAACTTGATTATGTAGTAGAGCTGACATCTATTCAATGTAGCCGCCTTCAGCCTCAATCACCGCCTCAATACGGATCCGGAACTGGGAGCATGCCTTTTCCATAAGCGCCAGCGGGAGCACGGCGAATACTCGGCGGATGGCGGCGATCAGGCTAGTTTTGGTGTTGTGGGAGGTCATGTTGGTGATGTTCTCGACGTATGACCAAACGAAGTAGTCCAGCGGGTTCAGGTCGGGGTGGGGTGGTGGCCCAGTGAGAGAAGGGTACAAAGTCATAGCACTCCTTCT
>CAUZXS010006159.1:80000-132500 GCA_963585895.1 Sepioteuthis lessoniana
GATAAACTGCAAATAAGAGAGGTTGTTTTTAAAGCGGCCAATGCTACTGTGGTGGAACAATTCCGAAACCTAAAATATCCAAATCATGTACTCATTGAATCCATTACTTAAAGTTTGAATGTGGATCGCTCAATCGTCAGACAGGAAGAAGAAAAAAAGTGGCCAGTCAACCATAATCTAAGCTCTAGGATTTTGTCACGTGATATGATGTTTGTGCACATGACACAAAAAAGTAAAAACAAAAACAAAAAACAAAAAAGATTATTAATCAATTGATTTTTGAGTTCTGAACAATTCGTCTTGGTTAAAAGCCAAACTTTTTAAGACCTTATTTTTCTGATGCAGGTATCAGTGGGGAACGAAAAAGGTTTTGGTAAACTAGCCCTACAATTTTTTTTAATAAAACGTTTATCGTCTTCACAACCAAATATACCGGAATTTTATTTCGAGTAGGACATTATAAAATCAAAACTGGTATTATTAGGTATTCTCTCTAACTAAACTCTATAGCATTGAAAATTTGCAATCAAAAGTGGCAACGTAACTCCAATGAAAAGTAAAACTGCATAATCATATCTTGGGAATTATTTATGTTTGAACTGTTACATCTTCCTATATAGGAAAACTAGTTTTAATTCTGTAGAGTTTGGTATTAAATGATACCTAATATTATCCGTTTTGGTTGTATAATGTTCTGCGAGAAATAATTAAATCTTTGTATCTCTGGTTTGGAAGAAAACATTTTATTGAATCAAGTTTACCACTCAAAATTATTTAATTTTTATTACATCTAACACTACAGAAACGACTCATTTACAATAATTTATTGCATAATAATCACGTAATTATCATTAACTGTCACTTTTCTCATTAATTCTTACACCAAATTCAACATCAATAGCGCCATTAAATTTCTCGTAAAAAATGGTTGTTATTTAGTCATTCTAAAATCTGTAAGTTCAGCCATTTCATTAATTATTTCGAACAAACATCCTCTTCACACACACACACACACACACATATATATATATATATATATTGAGAGAGAGAGACTTATTCTCCGTTACCAGGTATATCCTGTATAGTATATGGTGTCAAAAGCAGGTATCGGTATTTTTGTATATACATGCAGGAAATTTTAAATATTTAATTAGATGTAGTTGGTAAGATTTAGGATTCATAAAGGGAATTTTCGGTCTTAATTTCATTGCTCTAATAGACTTTTTCCAGTCAATGCTTTTTTATGTTACTGATATATAACTCTGTATAATCAACGTCGGCTAAGTTCCGCTCCTCCCAACGTTTGTCTTCTGCTTCTTGCCTATTTTGCAAAGGTGTTAGCTGAGCTCAGTGGGCGATCAGAAAATCGTTAATACTTCCCAATTATTGGATATCTTTCCTCTTTACTAATTCATCCCATCCTGTACCGATTTACAGTCGCTTTTAATTGCATAAGAATTAAAGTAAAGAAAAGAGACGCTTTTAATTACCCGATCGGCTTCAAAAGGAATTAAACTAAGGAAATTATGGGCGGAAATGGATGCGTAAAGTTTTCATTACCTCCACTGAGTTAATTATTAATTAAAACATATTGCATATGGCTATTTATTACTGAATATATATATATATATATATATATATATATATATATAATATTGCCCCAAAATAAGTTCACCATAACAAAATTTGCATAAAAAGTTTAAGAGTGGGAGGTCGTGGTGTATTGGTTAAAATCATAGGAAATTGACACTGTGACCTGAGTTCAAATCCAGGACTAGGCTGTTTGCATTTCTCATAGCGTTAATATCCTTTGGAAATGTATGAATCCAACAATTCTCCCTCCATCTCTGGGTGAATATAGGGTAAACTGAGCTCTTTAATATTGGTATGACAATTAGTCTAGGAGAAGGAAAACTCTGAATTAAAACCAGTTAAATACCACTTAAAATTGATTTTGTGGCATGTGGATTTTGATTGGTTAATCCGAACATGTGGATGAAAGGAGAAGATTTTTTCTGTTAGATTTAAGATTGCAAATTAAACGCAGAAATAGAGAGATGTAATTTGAGGGGCTTGGGTTTTAGAACATTTTTGGCCCTACTTGGCCACCATATAAAATAATGAGAAAAGAATCTCAGTCCCCTTCTTTCACGACGGTTGAATTTCAGTCACACACTATTAGAGCCGGCTCGAACATTTTAATATCTGAATAAAAGTTGGAAGATATGAAAAGAAATATGACGTTTGTCTACAACTTTTCGTCCCTCGGACAGCAAAAACAACCAACAGCTTTTGAGACCTGCCTGGTCACAAGCACCAACAAGACCCTCTTTCGATGTAACGTTTGTCTTTTGTTGGGTTGGTGATATAGTGGAAGATCCTGAAACCCCCTGTGAATGGATTACTCGGTCTATAAAAGACGCGAGTAAGCGGTAACCAATTGTGAAGCGAGAGTACCCACTTTGGCATTCAAGATACAATCGAGTGTCCATATATTATTATTTGTTACGTTGTACTTTCGAACGATAAGCTTGGTATACTTACACTTCGTGTGGAGTCTTATTTATATTGAGTATATTCCCCCAGGGATATATCAGTTGGTTTCTTTGTTTAATGGCATATCAACCTTCGAGGATTATTTAATAAACATAGCTGGGGAGGGGATAAGTAAGTTCGTTCGTTTCTCACGAGTATTTGTCTGAAAGTGAATATAATAATGCAACTAGGATTTGAACTCGCTTACTATGATGTCGTAGTCTAGCACGTTAGCCACTACTCCATGATGACTTACCCCACTTTTCGTTTAAGAACATTCCACTAGAGCAACATATTCATATTTTGGGTTACATAGTTTTTTTGCTGTAGAATTTTTATAATAAAATGATATTTAATTATAGCCGTTTTTGATTGTATATCATACTATGTCCACAAGAAATTATGAAATTCTGAACATAATAAAAATCTACGTTTTTTTCAGTATGTTTGTAAATAACTGCAACCCAGCAAAAACGTCACATCATAGACAGTTTGTTTTTCTATTGGGAAAAAAAAAAATCTTAGAATGATATAACTTCGGGAATAAATAACGTCCAGTCCAATTTGCAGCCGAATATGAAAAATATGGATAATCCCCTCTAATATTGTGTACTAAGTAGAGCAAGTATCGGAAGTAAGGTGCAGTCATACAGCAGGCAGGCAGAAGTAAGAGGCGAAGGCATTACTTCGCAGACGAGACAAGAGTGCAGAGAAGCTCGAGCCATCTGCCGAGCAAGTCGTCTGGCTGGCTCTCGCTATGCAGGCAAATCAGCGTGTGAACAGACATTTGAACCCTACTAAAAACCAACCAACAGCGGCCATTTTCAACCAACAACCCTAAAAGAAACAAAAACGTCTAAAAGAAAGACAAACAGATCATTCAGACCAACACACAGATGTGTTCATTAGTAAATTTAACTTTGTTCCCACGTTTACTATTGACCACAAAAGGAATATCTTCTTAGCAACCTTTCGCACTTCCTATATAAACGTGATTGAAAATCCGCTTGCGTAGTCTATTCTTTCTTCCGACCCATATGGGGGAGTCGTTAAATTTCCCATATGAAAGATACTTTTATGTGGTTTTCGTCTGCACTAAATGTTATTTTTCATCATCCAAATTTTTGATTTAACGGTAATAACTATAAGATATTAACAAGAATTCTTCATTGTTACAATGGGTACTGAATAACGTGGGAATAGATCAGTTATGAATAGAGTGCGAAGAGATAACAAAAGCCACTCGTAGAAAATGCGATGAGTTAACAATATTTAAAATCTCGTGTAGGCTAAATGTCATATGATATGACAATTTGAGGTATTTACTGGTGCAAAAAACATATGGAGAGTATGATGCATTGTTTATTTATTTATTAATGGAAATGTAATCTTCCTTTTATAAAAATAATTAACAGACTTATTGACTTTGAAAGAAATTCAAAAGTCAATTTAAAAGGTCAGTGAGAGACTAGTACTACTTGAACTTTCAAATTGTCAAAACGAAAAGTAAGGAGCCAGGGGATTTTATCGGTGCATAATCCCTTTTTAAATCATGACATCTCTTGCCCACATGTTGGGATTAAAAGGTCAAATCTTTGGGTAGATTAATAAAGTCTTTGATTTTTGTTTTGATTAATCTGAAAAGGGACACTCCCTAACAAGGCCTGAGCTGGGACCTTTAATTAACCTAGCCTCTACATAGTCGTTTGATTAGATGACCAATTAAAATCTGATACGTGGAAAGGATACTCTTCCTATAAATGTTGGTCAGCGCATTCGATTGCCTGACCAATCAAAAAGTAGTTGAAGAATACGAAATGATCTGTGATTGGTTAGCCAATAGGGAATGTTTGTTCCCAGAGGAATCCTCTAAAAAAATTCATGTTTTTAAGGTTAGATGGGAGAAGAGATCCGAAGACAAGAGAACAAGAAAGAAATCTCTCCAAGAACTAAAGCTTCTCCTAAAAATTTCCAATACGGAAAAAACAAAGAAGTGAAAATTTCTATATAGACATTGTATGAATTATTGTTACATCATTGTGTTTCAATAAATAGTTAGTTGTTAACGGAGAGTTTTTCTTGTTTTTGAGTCGCCAACATCCAGGCAACTTGTTCCAACGAACCACCCCAGCCGTCAGAAGAAGTACCGGATAGATTGTGTGATCCCCCATCTGTGGACCATTCAAACACAACGTGATCAGAAAGGACGTCGATAAACAAACGAGCTGGAAACGCATGTGGTAGTTACGGAACTAAGGCCACAATCAAGTACCTTGACTAGCATAGGACCATAAGATCTTATCTATCATCTTGGATTGAAAACAACAATTAAACAAAAGTTGCCGAAATCACCAAATTCCATCGGGTATCTAAGTGGCCACGGAGGTTAATCGAGTCATACCACTCATGCAGGCGATAGAGAGGTTCGTTGATCTGAGAAAATTGGGGTTTATATCTTTTGTCGTTGGGGACACGTGCAAGCTGTAGCGTGAACTGAGAGTGTAAGAACTACCCAAAGATATGACAAGATCTTGTTCCATCTAGACCAAATAAAGACCTGCAAATCTACTCACCACATTGTAGCCATGATTCCTTTCTGCATATTTCTACGACATCAGGAACTGAACGGAAGGAATAAAGCAGCAGAAGATCCTACATTTGAGACGAGCTGTGTTTTTGTATTTCTCCTCAACTAATAAACGATAACCATCACCGATATAACAATCATTGGTGACCATGATACAGAAAACAACGAATTCACTCATCGCCTAGTATCAATTAATGTACATCTGTAGTAGGGTGATCTTGTTAGACCATTCTTTAATAGACGAACTTCGATCCACATTAGGGTATGGCTCTTGTGGCTCTGTGACAAAGCTAAGTATATATATATATATATATATATATATAAATATACATTTTTTTAAGAAAAAAATAATATTCGGTCACATTAGGATAATAAATTTATTTCCATCCTGTTAAGAGCATTGATATGAATCAAAGACTCTAAATGAATTTTTACAGGACTTCATCAGATCCACCAAGAAAATTTTGGATCTGCTGAAGTCCTATTAAAATTCTTTTAGAGCTTTGATGCATATCAATGCTCTTAACAGGATGGAAATAAATTTATTATCCTAATGTGACCGAATATTGGGTTTTTTCTTGAAAAATATTATTTGCTTTGTGGATTTTATTTACATTGAGCTCTTAACCAGGAATATTCAAATATTCTAAGTTTGAATATTTCATTTGTCCTGATTGAATTGTTCCCTGTTCCGGATTTACTGGTTTGAAGAATACCTTATATATATATATATATATATATATATATATATATATATATATATATATATATATATATACCAACTATATACTTAACTTCGGACAAAGATGAGTACGCTAGTCTCATAGTTGTTAGTGATCCTCTCTGAGTTCCCCTGTATTATATCTCAGTATAAAATTGAGCAACAATAATCCAGGAGACCGGGGTTCAATCCCAGGTCGCGTCATACCAAAGACTTTAAAAACGGTACTTGATGCCGTCTTGCTTAACACTCAGCATTATAAGGTAAGGGTTAAGGGTAAAGTGGTGCAATCCAGGGAATGGAGTAGTGCCCTCCCCTACACCTCGGTGTAGTAGCTATTGAAAAGTGAGCCTTCGGGTCACCCTCAACTAAGGTCGCCAATTCTAATTACTTATTACCCATAAATAAGTACATCCATACCAATTTTTCATGAAAAGATAATTCTCTTCAAAACCGAAGATACCTAAATATTATTTTGAGTGGAAAATTATACAGTTAAAACATATCATTAGATAATATTTATTACTATACTCTACAGCATTGAGGTGCTCGTGGTGCAATGGTTATCGTCGTAGGACACTCGGCGACACGAGTTCATATCCTGGACGTTGCTGATTGCATTTCACAAAGCACTAATACCCTGGGGAAAGATATGAATCTTTTTATTCTCCCTCCAGCTATGGGTAAATAGTTGGGCAGACTGGGTTCTTCAGCCTTGATATGGTAGTCAATCTAGGAGAAGGAAAACTCTCAATCTAAACCTGTTTAACTCTGTTTAAAACTTGACCCGGTGTCACGTCCTGCCCGTAAAGATAGGTTGGTAAATACATACTCTACAGGATTGAAACACTGCAACCAAAATAAAATTGCACACACAAACACATACATACACACACTCACGTACACATATTTATAAGTTTAAGTCATAAATAATTTCCATTCAAGTAAAATATAATTTATTTATGAATAATTTGACAGTAAATTAATTTCCATCAGTCGTATATTCGCCATTATTTTGAAGCACCTTTTGCCATTTATCAGGTGGTAAAATTCAGTTGATTTCAAAGTCAAGAAGTTTTTCACAAACCTTTTCACTTGGTTTTCTCGAGAAAATTTTCATCGTTCAGGGTACTTTTTAGAGAAGAAAAAAGATGGAAATCACCTAATGCAAGGTCTAGGGAATACGGTGGATGGGTAGAACAGACCAGTCTGACTCGAAAGAAGACTTGTCGCTGTGGATATGCAATCTTCATTATTGCTCTCCCTAAGAATAGGAAGAAGCCGAACACCCAGATTGCTCACTTTTCCTATCTTTTTCAAGTGGCAGCAGATTTTAGATTGGGATGTGTTGTGGTCAAGTGCTAATTCTTGAGTACTTTTGTTCGGATTGCATGCCATCTATTCTTTTAAGGCATCTTCATCGAGGTTTGACAAGTGTCCTGGTTTATGTTCATCTCTCAATGACGTATTGACAGAAAGAAACTTTGAAAACTAATTTCAGACTTGGTGGTCAGTAATGGTCCCTTGGCTATAAACACTAAAAATTTTCTTTGCTGTTTCAGTAGCTTTTTTGTTATTCTTTAACTCCCACAAGATTATATGTCAAATATGCACTTTCAGTTCCTCTATTTTAAAGGCGTGAGTCCATAGTTTAAATTTCACCATTGAATTAAGAATGATTGATAAAGGCATCTTTTAAACTGGCAATTTCCAATTGCGTTTTAAACATTAGAAGTTTGAATAGCGTAGTAACATCTTGCTTTTAAAGGCGGAAATTATTTATGACTCAACCTAATATATATAACAAAAGCGACAAGAAAAATTGGAACATTTATTTTATGTTATTTATTTCTTGATTGTTCTCAACTAGTTTTAACCTTAGGCCATTGCCAAGAGAAAAATCTTTTTAAAAAAAAAAGAGTTTTAAAAAGATTTTTTAAAAAGTTTTAAAAATGAGTTGATATACTATATGAGGAGCGACGAAAAATGCGCCGGTGACGTGCATATCCATTTGTGGAATGAAATTTATTTTCTAGTATCCAACTGTCTTCAATTGACCTTTATATATCTGTAGTAAAGGCACTTGGTGAATTTGGGAAGTATATGTTAAGTATGGTGGGAGTGTGTTTCAAATTAGCCGTGACTGATATGTTTGTTTTCACTTCAAATCTATTAATATATACAGTGTATCACAAAAGTGAGTACACCCCTCACATTTCTGCAGATATTTAAGTATATCTCTTCATGGGACAACACTGACAAAATGACACTTTGACACAATGAAAAGTAGTCTGTGTGCAGCTTATATAACAGAGTTAATTTATTTTCCCATCAAAATAACTCAAAATATAACCATTAAAAGCTAAACCCCTGCCAACAAAAGTGAGTACACCCCTAAGAAACTACACCCCTAAATGTCCAAATTGAGTACAGCTTGTCATTTTCCCACCAAAATGTCATGTGACTCATTAGTGTTACTAGGCCCATGTGTGCATAGGGAGCAGGTGTGTTCAAATTTGTAGTGCAGCTCTCACTCTCTCTCATACTGGTCACTGAAAGTTCCAACATGGCATCACATAGCAAAGAACTCTCTGAGGATCTTAAAAGACGTATTGTTGCGCTACATGAAGATGGCCAAGGCTACAAGAAGATTGCCAACACCCTGAAACTGAGCTGCTGCACAGTGGCTAAGATCATCGAGCGTTTTAAAAGAGCGGGGTCCACTCAGAATAGACCTCGGGTAGCTCATCAAAAGAAGCTGAGCGTACGTGCTGAGCGTCACATCCAAATGCTTTCTATGAAAGATCGGCGTAGGAGTGCTGTCAGCATTGCTGCAGAGATTGAAGAGGTGGGGGGTCAGCCTGTTAGTTCTCAGACCATACGCCGCACTCTACGTCTAATTGGTGTGCATGGCTGTCACCCAGGAGGAAGCCTCTTCTGAAGACGATTCACAAGAAAGCCCGCAAACAGTTTGCTGAAGACATCTCAACAAAGCACATGGAATACTGGAACCATGTCTTATGGTATGATGAGATGAAGATTAATTTGTTTGGTTCCGATGGCTTCAAGCATGTGTGGCGGTGACCAGGTGAGGAGTACAAAGATAAGTGTGTCATGCCTACAGTCAAGCATGGTGATGGGAATATCATGGTCTGGGGCTGCATGAGTGCTGCAGGTGTTGGAGAGTTACATTTCATTGAGGGAAACATGAACTCCAACATGTACTGTGAAATACTGCAGCAGAGCATGATCCCCTCTCTCCAGAAACTAGGTTGCAGGGCAGTGTTTCAGCATGACAATGACCCCAAATACATCTCCAGGGCGACCGCTGCTTTACTGAAGAGGCTGAGGGTAAGGTTGATGGACTGGCCAAGCATGTTTCCAGACTTGAACCCAATAGAACATCTTTGGAGGATCCTCAAGCGGAAGGTGGAGGTGTGCAAAGTCTCAAATATCCGCCAGCCCCGCGACGTTGTCATGGAGGAGTGGAAGAGCATTTCAGTGGCTACCTGTGAAGCTCTGGTAAACTCTATGCCCAGGAGAGTAAAAGCAGTTCTGGATAATGATGGTGGCCACACAAAATATTGACAACTTTCCCTAAGGGGTGTACTCACTTTTGTTAGCAGGAGTTTAGCTTTTCATGGCTATATTTCGAGTTATTTTGAGGGAAAAATAAATTAACTCTGTTATATAAGCTGCACACAGACTACTTTTCATTGTGTCAAAGAGTCATTTTATCAGTGCTGTCCCATGAAGAGATATACTTAAATATCTACTGAAATGTGAGGGGTGTACTCACTTTTGTGATACACTGTATATACATCCATATATATAAGATTTTTAATGCTGTAAAATTTGGTAATGATATCCGTTTTAATTGTATACTTTTCTACAAGAAATCATAGTATACTTTATTTAGAAGAAATTTAACTTTTTATAAACAGCTGTTAAGGTGCGCTTATTTTTATGCGACACAATATATATATATATATATATATATATATATATATATATATATATATATAACCCGTTGGTTTTCCGTTGTAACAGCAGTCAAGGATATTGATGCTTCTATTTAGGAAGGAGCGAAATATTGTAATTAGTATTTCATAACTATTTCCGTTACATCGAAAATTTAGATAAATAAAGATTACGTTCAGCGCGGATGTAGACCTTCGGACTCGTCTTGAATTTGAACTCAGCAATCTGAGTTCAAAACCTGAACGAGGCTTTTTGGATTTCACATAGCGCTATAATACCCATGGAAAAGGTATGAATCGAACTATTCTCCTAGATACGGGTAAATATTCGAGCAGATTGGACTTTTCAACCTTGGTATGGCAAATGGCTTAGGAGAAGGAAAGCTCTGAATTCAAACCTGAAACACTCAGCTAAAAATTCACCCTTTGTCATATCTTATTCGCCCAGAGGAGTTGTATATATATATATATATATATATATATATATATATTAATCCAAAACAAAAACTCATGATTCCCACTTTTTTGTGGGGAAAGGGTTTATTCTTTCTCTAATACTTTTTCTACTGTTTTGCTCTCCAAGTCAAAAGCTCTTTACACATAAAGACGATCAAAACAATTGACGCCGAATCATAGATTAATTGCTGAATGAAGATTGCAAATTTTCCCTATGCCACAACAGCTGTACCTCGTACGGTGTACTTTTGTATCCTTTGTTGTCTTTTATCTTATCACAGGTGTTTCCATCTGGCTTCTAGAACAAAAATATCGGACTGAAATTATATTTATTATATTTATTCTTCAGAGAATGTTTATTCCTCAGAGAATTTGTCGAAATAGGAATATTGACTTGATTCTTATGCTACTGATTTACAATTAGATTACGATTGTGTTTTTTCAAAAACAGTCACGTCGGCGACGGAACATTATATAGGAGACGCTGTGTTAGACACTTGTCTCGAGCTATCTTTTATTCATGTTTTTACTCTCTTTAATGAATCTAATAGATCTAGTTAAAAAATATTAGTATCACAAAGGAATGCTAAAAACCATATAACTGTGAAAACAAATGCTTATGGACAAATAAAAAATGCAATTTAAGAAAAATACAATATAGTTATTACAATCATTTACAAATGAAACATTTCGGCATTAAATAATCCATGAGGAATTGGTATGCCGTTATCATATTTACCAACCCCTCCGCTTGGGCAGGATAGGACACAAGGTCAATTTTTAAGCGGAGTTTAACAGGTTTGAATTCAGAGTTTTCCTTCTCCTAGACTAGTTGCCGCACCAAGGCTAAAGAACTCAGTCTGACCTACTATTTACCCATTGCTGGGTGGGGAATAATTGGATTCATACCTTTCCCAAGGGTATTAGTGCTATGTGAAATGCAATCAGTCTCGTCCAGGATTTAAACTCGTGTCGCCGTGTCCATTTCCTACGACGATAACCATTACATCACGGGCACTTTTAATTGGTATGCCGTTATACAAGTAAACCTAAACGAAAACATTGTTGTAACGCTTATACCGTTTGACTATTTTATTATAATCTGCGTCGCATCAACCGAAAAGGACATCGACACGAGGTTAACGAAGGCATGGACAGCTATCAATAGGCTAACGATTATATGGAAATCAGACTTAACCGATAAAATGAAACGCAGTTTCTTCCAGGCAGCGGTCGTATCGATACTGCTATATGGATGCACTACATGGACTCTAACAAAACGGCTGGAGAAGAAGGTAGACGGCAATCTTGAACAAGTCCTGGGGGCAACACCCCACAAGGCACCAACTGTACGGCCACCTTCCTCCTATCACAAAAACTATTCAGGTTAGACGAACCAGACATGCAGGACACTGCTGGAGAAGCAGGGACGAATTCATAAGTGATGTACTCTTATGGACCCCCACACATGGCCGAGCAAAAGCAGGACGACCAGCACGAACATACATTCAGCAACTATGTGAGGATACGGGATGTAGACCAGAAGACCTGCCAGAGGCGATGAACGATAAGGAAAAGTTGCGAGAGAGGTTCAGGGATATCCGTGCTATCGGCACGACATGATGATGATGATGATTATGATCTTTATCATCATTCTCATCAAGGAGTGTTGATAGCATGGATTCAATTTATTCACACACACACACACACACACACACACACACACACACACACACACACACACACACACTCTCTCTCTCTCTCTTGCCATCAGCAATAACTCTTGGAGGTGCCCGTGGTGTGATGGTTATCGTCACAGGATATAGACACGGCGATCCGAGTTCAATTCCTGGACAAGACTGATTGCATTTCACATAGCACTAATACCCTTGGGAAAGGTATGAATCCAATTATTCTCCCTCCAGCTATGGGTAAATAGTAGGGCAGACTAGGTTCTTCAGCCTTGGTGAGGCAACTAGTCTAAGAGAAGGAAAACTCTGAATTCAAACCTGCTAAACTCCGCTTAAAAATTGACCTTGTGTCATATCCTGCCCGAGCGGAGGGGTTGGGTAAATAGGATCAGCAATAACTCTTGGTAAGTTCTCTAGACACTAAACTGCATCCGGTGGTTTAGTTCCAGTTCTGGAGCCGTGGAGAATTATTCCTTTCTTGCAATCATTTCCAGGTCCACTCACTTAGGGTCCCATCCATGGGTTAATTCAATCGGTTTAAAATTATTATTATTAGTATTACTTGAAACCATATTATTATGAGCAAATCATTTGTATCAAACGTTGTTAATTGAAGTTATAATTGTTAGCAAATTATTATTATTAATTACTTGGAACCAAAAAATTGCTGACAAAAAATAAAAAAAAGAGCTGATTTCAGCTTTGCCACTAACAGTTCTGGAGTTCTGAGGAATTGAAGCCATCTCTTCACTGTCCGCCCTATCGGAATGGGTTGTAGAAAACACCGACTGAACCCTTGCAGAGGGATAAGACAACTCCAAAAAGTTCCCAGGGTATGACACTAAAGTGAATCAGATGGTGAGGCTCCAGTCCTTGAGATTTGGATAATATGGAGTACTTTTTAATTGCCGTTTCACCCAGGTCTACATTGACCCGTAATGGTAGCACCTATTTCAAATTGTAGATATTTTACTCCTGTGAGAGTCTTTCACATCAGCATTAGCAGATGGTTTGTAACTGAGGTTTGAGTGATAGCAAGTCTCCTCAAGTTTCTAGAACTCTTCCCATTATTCTGGCCGATCTTAATAATGCTGTAGTCTCCACTTGTCCTTTTATTTCCAAGACTTCCAGTGCCTTTGCCAATCCTTTGGGAATTGTTCCAAGTGCACGAATTACAATTGGTATCACCGTCTTCTTCATGCTCCATAGTTTTTTTTAGTTCTCTAGCAAGGATTAGATATCTTTCTTTTCACTTCCTTTTTATTTTCTTCTGTGGTCTGCTGGGACACTAAAGTAGACTATTCGGCAGGTTCTCTTTTTTTAGCTGACTATCACTAGGCCGGGTTGTTTGACCGAGATTAAGTGATCCGTTTATATCTCAAAATCCCTCAGACGTTGTGAGTTTCATTCGCCCAGACGGATTCTGGGCTGTATTTATATCACTTGATCATATGGTCAAATTTCAGTTTCTTGCACAGTTCCCTGTGGATCATCTTCCCCACCCAGTCGTGTCTAGTTTTATACTCTTTTTGCACTAATTTACTGAATTCGTTTATTGTATGAATGATCGTTTAGTCTCTATCACGGCATAACATACGTTTATTATTTAGTTGCGTCTTAACTATTTTTACTTTAACATCATCATCATGTCGTGTCGCTAGCACGGATATCCCTGACCCTCTCTGGCCACTTCTCCCTATCGTTCATCTCCTCTGGTAGGTCTTCAGGGCCACATCCCGTATCCTCATATAGCTGCTGAATGTATGTTCGAGCTGGTCGTCCTGCTTTTGCTCGGCCATATGTGGGGGTCCATAGGAATACATCACTTATGAGCTCGTCCCTGCTTTTCCAGCAGTGTCTTACATGTCTGGTTCGTCTAACTTAGATAGTTTTCGTGATGGGAGGCAGGTGGCCGTATAGTTGGTGCTTTGTGGGGTGTTGCCGCCAGGACTTGTTCAATATTGCTCGCAGCATTCTTGTGTAATTGCCGTCTAGCTTCTTCTCCAGCCGTTTAGTTAGCGTCCAAGTAGTGCATCCATACAGCAGTATCGATATGACCGCTACCTGGAAGAAACTGCGTTTCATTTTATCGGTCAGGTTGTGCTGCTATTAGAGGAAATTCAGTTTCTCTGTTAAGGTTTCTCTTTCTGAGCCATGTCTTAGTCTATTCGTGTGAGATTTCGCTCACTTTTCGCTTGAAATGTTCATACAGTTGCTTCTCTTCCTATTTTTGTTTTCTTATTGTTATTCTGTTGATTTTTGTGTTGTTTGTATTCGCCGTAATCAGTCTTTCTTGCTCTTTTTTATGTAGTTTTCAACTTGTCTTATCGATGTATCGACACTCTCTTCAATGCTGGTGAGTCCTTTTTCTCCTTCTTTACTTGCCACATATAGTCTTTGTCAAATCTCAGATGCATCGTCATTATTTGTCTTGTTCTTTGGTCCATATGTGTGTAAAATATTTATATCACTTAGGACTACTTGATAAGTAGAATAGATAATCTTAAATAGTAATACTTGAAACCATTTAATTGTGTAAACTAATGATTAATAATGAATAGAATTATTAGTATTATTTGGGAATACTTGCAACCATTTAATTGTGTGTAAGCAAATGATTAATATTGAATAGAATTATTATTATTAGAGAAGAATATTTGAAAAGGATTGATATTAGATAGAATTATCATTATTAGATACAGATACGTGAAACCATTTAAATGTGTGCAAACAAATGAGCCCCCAAAACTCACTTAAAAATAAAGTTACCAACAAACTATTCGCTTACAAATTATATATATATATATATATATATATATATATATATATATATATATATATATTAAAACAGGTAGGTCCACGAAGAGATTTGTATTTTTTAGAATTTATTTTTAAAAAATGAATCTCTTCGTGGACCTATCTATTTCAAAACATTTCTATTCTCTCTTTGGACCCCTAACAAAAATTTGTATATATATATATATATATATATATATATATATATATATATATTATAACAATGTTGGTCGTCACTAAATCACTTTGTGGGCTTGTGTCGAACCAAGTGCAATATAATATGGAGAGTGCTCAATATCTAGGATAGAGCTATTATATAATAATAATAAATAAATATATATTAAATTTATATATTTAATTCAATGGAATTTATTTATATATTTATTTATATATTTAATTTATTTATTTATATATTTAATTTATTTATATATTTAATTCAATGGAATTTAGACTGCGACCTCTGGGTTTCATGGTCTCTTTTATAAAATCATCAGGCAGTTAACAAAATGAAATGAATCGAAAATCGAAAAAATACAGTCAAAAACCGTTGGGATTTTGTAAGAAATCTTTACGTGTGATTGTAAGTGTATGAGTGTGTGAGTAACATTTGTACCTTCACATACACATACATTATATGCCACCCACACATACTCACACAATAATACGCAACTATAACCCACAGAAACACACGCACACACCCACACACACAGTCACACAGAATATTTTTTAACTGAAGGACGTGCTTCAATGTTAAATCGATTTTCTCACAAGTGTTTTTCTTGGTAACCTTTTTAAAAATTGAAATTTTTATGAAGATGTTTATTTCATTTTAAGTCCGCTTTAGAAATTTATATTATTCATATTTATATTATTCATTCTTTTATTTTATCTTATTTTTAAACTGAAGATATTTAAAGAAATAACGAGACGTTAATGATATTGGTCTCTTAGCTGATAATCGTTAAAACTCGTCGTTATTTTTTTTTTTCGAGTTTTTCCCGCCAGTATTTGCTGGTGGCCTCTACTAATGTCTGAGAGACAGCAAATCTCCTCAGTTCTCCAGGACTCTTCTCAGTATTCAAATCGATGTCAACAGTTCTCTAGTCTGGGCGGTTTTAGTTTTACTGATCTTCAGTTACTCTGGTATCGTTTCCAGACTCTTTAGGATGGTTTCAAGGACTTCTATTATTATTGGTATCACCAAGACTTTCACATTCTTTGCTTTTTTTTAGCCCTCTGGCAGGGTCTAGATATTTTTTGTAGATTTTTGTTTTTATTTTTCATTGCTTTTACTATGTGGTCTGCTGAAACGGCAAAGTCGACGAGCTGATTATTTTTTCTTGTTAACGAACACAAGGGCCAGTCTTCTGGCAAGGATTTCGTAAAAAAATGTTTCTTAATCAGTACAGGAAGTTTCCATGTGAAAAAATTGTGTGTGAGTACATTAAAATCGAAGAATCGATAATGTACGAAATAAATTTTTATTAAAAAACAAAACTAAAAGAGGTTTGCTCAAACTTTAGCTTAGCTTTATAAGGGAAAGTAGAAGTGTGTGTGTGTGTGTGTATTTGAGAGAGAGAGAGAGAGAGAGAGATAGATAAGATGAGACTTTTTATATAACGTTTCGTGACGTCACATGAATTTGTTAGTGAATTTTATTTATTGATTTTTATTTGGAACGTATTAGTAATTGCTATTTACATTTTAGTACAGAAAAACAAACAAATTGTAATTTTAATATTTCCTCCGAGATTCCATTGGACAAAACGTAACACTTCATTTTTTTTTCTCTCTCATCGTCATCATGATCATCATCAGTATCATTACTAATACTCATTGCAGAGTTTCGGTAAAACAACTTTTTCCCAATGTTTCACTGTTGGTACTTTTGAAAAGTTGTTGAATAAACAATCACGCGAAGAAGAGGCTGTCACTTGACTTCAGTGACAAAACGACGGACCAACACGTTTAGTTCCCACGTTCATTAATATGTTAATAATTCAGGCTGGCTATCTTTGTGAGTTTCGAAACTGTCTTTCACAGAGAAGTGGAAAGTATTATTCTTTAAAAAATATATCGAAGTTCTCAAAAGGGACTTCCAAAATAACTTAAAACACACGTTCCTTCTGCAGCAAACCAGAAATCCACCACTAAAACACAAAACGCAAATATTTTCATCGTTTGTTTCAATCAAAAATCACCTTTAATCCCACCAGTCTGTCAAATCTACTTCAACGCCTTGTCTGGGAAACGCGACTACTTCTACTGGTTCAGGAAAATATTTCACACAGAATAGTCGTAAACCCTAAAATAGATTTTGAGTATAAAGGTATCTCTGTTTTTTCTCTTCCATCCTTAATTATCTTACAGCTCCCACCCACAAAAATAACAACACGTGAATAGGGTAAGAAGAGGAAAAAGGAGTCAGATACGAAACCTCAGAATCTCCTGACAATACCAACAATTAACCACTACCACAAACAAACCCTTCATATGCTCCGTAATCTATAGCTGGGGAGAGAGAGAGTGAGAGAGAGCATATGGATTCATGCCTTTCTCAAAGGCATTATCGCGATTTGAAACCCAAACAGCTTCGTTCAGAATTTGAACTTGGGACGCCGATACCATTTCCTACGACGATAACTATTACAATCATCATCAACATCATCATGTCGTGCCGCTAGCACGGATATCCCAGACCCTCTCTCGCCACTTCTCCCAATTGTTCATCGCCTCTGGCAGGTCCTCAGGGATACACCGCATCTCCTCACATAGCTGCTGAATGTATGTTCGAGCTGGTCGTCCTGCTTTTGCCCGGCCATATGTAGGGGTCCATAGAAGTACATCACTTATGAGGTCGTCCCTGTTTCTCCAGCAGTGTCCTGCATGTCTGGTTCGTCTAACTTGGATAGTTTTCGTGATGGGAGGCAGGTGGCCGTATAGTTGGTGCCTTGTGGGGTGTTGCTGCCAGGACTTGTTTAATATTGCTCGCAGCATTCTTGTGTAATTGCTGTCTAGCTTTTTCTCCAGCCGTTTAGTTAGCGTCCAAGTAGTGCATCCATACAGCAGTATCGATGCGACCGCTGCCTGGAAGAAACTGCATTTCATTTTATTGGTCAGGTCTGATTTCCATATAATCGATAGCCTATCGATAGCTGTCCATGCCTTCGTTAGCCGTGTGTCCTTTTCGGTTGATGAGAAGCTGTTTCCTAGGTAGGTGAATTTGTCCACTAGTTTTAGCGGGATTCCGTCTAGTGTGGTGATGTCGCCTGTTTGATTATAGCACATATATTCCGTTTTGTGTGCATTGACATGGAGGCCAATGCCTGCGGCGGCTTGTTCCAAACTATGCAGTAGTGTTTCGGCTTGGTTGGGTGTATTTGCCAGTATCGCTATGTCATCGGTGTAGTCGGCGTTGGTATTTGTTTTTGCGGGGTACCTTCTGCTTCTTTTCTTTGTCAGCTCGAAGCCGTTTTCTTTGATTTTATCAATCGATGTTCTAAGCACATAATCTAGACAGATGATAAAGAGGTATGGAGCTAGCGTGTCTCCTTGTAGTACTCCTGCTACAATGTCGAAGTATTCTGTGTCTACATCTGGTGAACGTACTTTCACTTTGGTGTTTCTATAGAGAATCGTTATTACTGCTACGGTTTCTTTAGGTAGGCCGTATGCTAGTAGGATTTGTTCCATCTTTCCTCTGTGAATAGAATCGAAGGCCTGGTAAAAGTCGACAAATAGTAATGTCGCTTGTAGGTTTTTTGCCCGTACGCCTTCAAGGATTCTACGGATGGTCAATATTTGTGAGGTCGTGGATGTGTTCAAGGCCAACATGATTTTCAGTCAGGGTTGCCGACCTGAAAAAAAGCCCAACTTTGTATTTATACAAAAAAAGCATGGCGAACATATTTAGAAAGATAGGTTATAGAATTCATCTGTTTATTACTGACGAGAAGATTTATATCTCTCTGTTTCATTACCACAACTACAAATACTAATGCCACCTCTACCATCAACTTAAATAATTATACAAAACAATATGAAGATTAGCATTATAGTAATTTGTAATGAACTGAAGAGTTTGAACTGAGGTCACATCTTCAACGCTTCACTGAACACGAATGTGTAACGGTAGTCCAGTTTTGTGTGCTTTTTGCGACTGTTTTTTTAATTCATGCCATATCAAATTACGGCTGACCATACTCTGATAATTAAAAAGTATCTTTTAGTTTTCGTAGGATCGATAGATGTAGGAGACTTCATTCCATAAGTAGGTTTTTGTTTTCTCTTCAACTTAGAAGTCAGTCTTCATAGTCTATTATATTCCGTTCATTAAATATTTTCCCATTAACATTGATTTAATACGTTAGGTTGTTACAAGTTCATGTGAGGACAAAAGTGTTGACGTACACAGTCAAAAACTGACGACGTTGATAGACACTTCTGGAACAGAAACTTTACCTAATAAAAAGAGAGGAGTTACTTCATATGTGTGTGGATTTATTCATGCGTCAAAAGGAATAGGATGTTGAATGATTATAAAGTATGTGCACAGTGGACTAAATTAACCATTTCGCGGACATTTCAATTGAACCCTGTAAATTTCTTTAAAAATATAAGCCATAAAATAGGCACAGAATGTCACCAAGAATCCATTTACGACATCAAGATAGCCCAATACAGGAATATTTCTCAGACTTTTGACGCGTAAAAACGTAAAGAAATTAAAAAAAAAAATAGAACACAATTGGCAATAAATATATGATTGGGTTTCTTTGTTTAATGGTATATCAACCTTCTTGGATTATTTAAAGCTAAAGTCATTCTTGAAGAAGAGTTCTGTCGGAGATGCTTGTCTTAATTTTTGATTACAAACAATTTCTTTCTTTTCCTAATTTACAAGAAAATATCTGTTAACTCTGTCTAGGACCAGTGTTGTATCTATGTGTTCTGTTAAAACTTAATATAGTGTCCGTATCTATGTAATTCCCATGGCTATTAAAAAACTATCGGATATAACATTTACAGATGAAAACAATTATTATTTTGAAGCTTTGGTTTGGTAAATGAATCTTCGTGTTTTTTTTTAAATGCCAAAGACATCATTGAGGAAGAACAGTCGAGGTACTGTTTAACTCATAGCTTAGGGGATAAAGGGGAGTTCATATCTTTTTCAAGGGTATTAATCCAAGAGTGAATTTAATGGTGCAACTGGAGTTCGAACTCCCTTACTATGTTATCAGAGTCCAACACGTTATCCACTACGTCACGGAGACTCCACCCAATCAATATGTACCATAGATCACCCTTTTTCAACATTCAACGTGTAATATTGACCACAACTCAGAGATAAAACGATATTCGGTCCTATCTAACGATTACTTTTTAATAATTCATGATAAAGGTTTTATACCTTGAAATAGCATACATTTCACCAGAAAAATTTAAAGAAAATTTTGACAGTGGATGTTTCCAAATAGGTGAGACAAAAGGAATGAAACCACTGGTTATTATTTTAGAATATATATATATATATATATATATATATATATATATATATATATATATATATATATATATATCATAACAGTGTTGGTTGTCACTAAATCCATTTGTGGGTTTATGTCGAACCAAATGCTATATAATATGGAGAGTGCCCAATATGTAGGATAGAGCTATTATATAATTATAAATAAATATATATTAGATATATATATTCAATTCATGGAATTTGAACTGCGACCCCAGGGTTTCATTGATTTTTTTGCAAAACAACAATCATCAGGCAGTTAAGAAAATGAAAATAATGACTGCTGTTTTGCAAAAAACTCCATGAAACCCAGAGGTCGCAGTCTAAATTCCATGAATTATATATATATATATATATATATATATATATATATATATATATATATATATATATATATATATTAAATGGATATATATTAAATATATATATCTTATATATATATATATATATACATATATATATATGTAGTATGTTTTATTTCGGCGTTTTCATCATATTTTTAGATATACAGAAAATATTTAGGTGTTTTTTTACCCACTTAATAGGCATTTTTGAGGGGTATTAGCTTAAAATTTGGTTATAAAAGTTAATTTTACTGAAATAATCATAAAAAATATATTTCCAAACCTTTCAGTTCAAAAGAGCAGAACATTTTAAGAAACTGGAGGAGTATATTGTCTTAAATTAACGTAACCGAGCAAGAAAGCCATTTTAAAGATTGCATAACAATTTCAATGATAAATTTGCACGCACAAATTTTACCATAAAAATTCTGATAAAACTGTTAACTTCAAAACACCGTAACTTAAAACAAAAATAAAAACAAAACAAAAAACCCCTACAAAAACAACAAACAAAAACAAATAAAGGAAAACGATAGAAATGAAATTTAAAACCTGTACTTACTCAGAAATTCAAGATTAAAAATATGGACATGTCCTGTAATATTAAGAATCTTCAAAAATAGCCAATGTTTGGTCCTGATCTACAGGAAGACAACTACTGATGTCGTGTATCCGAAGATTGTTGGCGTTCTTCCTGCCGTATCGTCAATAAAGAGATAGTGAGTTCGCTACGAAGTCAGAAGAGATTAATGTGAAAGATTTGGGTTGTTGTGTGAATTAGTCCTCTCAAGAGTCTTTGTCGTAATTTTAGAGCGTGGCTCTGTAAAGTCGTTAGCGTTAAAGAACATAGTAGTAGCCAATTTGAATTGAGTGACCATAAAGTCGATACTTTCTTTTTGAGCTCAAGTTCGCAGAATTGTATTGCTAGCATAAATAAGGAAGTACCCGTGGTATAATGGTTATCGTCGTAGGAAATGGACACGGCGACACGAGTTCAAATCCTCGACGAGACTGATTGCATTTCACATAGCACTAATACCTTTGGGAAAGGTATGAATCCAATTATTCTCTCTCCAGCTATGGGTAAATAGTAGGACAGACTAGGTTCTTCAGCCTTGATGAGGCAACTAGTTTAGGAGAAGGAAAACTCTGAATTCAAACCTGTTAAACTTCGCTTAAAAATTGACCTTGTGTCATATCCTGCCCAAGCGGAGAAGTTGGGTAAATATGATAAATAAGGAAGTTGGTGAAGAACTTAATCAAAGAGCACACTGCAATATATTAATGAATGGCATTTAATAAAAGAAAAATATAAAACGGAACAAACATACAATAACGAAATACATTTTAGAAAACAAACATGAACGTACAAATAAACATTGAAAAAGGAAAACTAGATAGAAAGAAGAATGTTGTGTATTTTCACTTTCTGTTTAAAATCGGAGACATTTCTTATCGGGAAAAAGAAACACCAAAACACTTTTGCGTACACAATTTATTTACTTCTTCGATACATTCCGACTACATTCGGGGAGTTAATTCCATTGATAAAAAATATGCTTAACCATCCTCACACATATGTACTAATCGATGTCTCGGAACCAACTGACAAAATTTTAAACTATTTTTCTAAACTCTAGAATAGTTTGGTCTCATTGAAACAATCCAGTCCCAGCTGTAGTCTCAGATTCGGTTTTATATGCGGTCACATGAACGTAATTGAACCAACGGTATTTTTCCACACCGTTCAACGGTTAGAACCTATTGGAATTATACGCTACATGTCAATAATTGATTTCACCAATCTATTATGTAACACAATGAAGGAACACTCAATCGTTTTATTAATAATAAATGGTTGCTAGATGGGACTCCTTCGTTCGAAGAATAGAGACAAAGCACGTCGTTCTACTCACAAATAGCGGAGTGCAACATTTGGTCTGTCTACTGACTGTTTATATTGCCAATGCGTCGATGTAATAATAAGAATGACTTTCAGTTACCAATTTTGCAATTTGGCTCAGAAATCTGTGTTTACTTAAAAAAATTAACTCGTGTGAGTTAATTATAGTAGCCAAATATCTGAAAATTGATAGAATTGTACATCTGCATTTACCCAGTCAGCAGTGTAATCACTACGGTGTACCCATCTTTGTAGGTGAGGCTAGGAATCAGCCGACTGTATACTTTTCAGAGGGGTAAGACCCTTCCTTCTAAAAAGATGTGTCCTAAATTGCACGCACAACAATATATATATATATGTATATATATATGCTCTAACACTGATATTGAGTAATCTTTACTTATAAATAACACACACACACACACACACACACACACACACACACACACACACACACACACACACACACACAAACGCAAATATATATATATATATATATATAATAATGATAATAATGATAATAAATAAATATATATTATTATATATTTAATCCATGGAAAATATTATTCTGCAACCTATGGTTTCATGAAGTTTATAACAACATTCATCAGGCAGTTAAGAAGAATATAATATGGAGAGTGCTCAATATCTATAATAGAGCTATTATAATAATAATGATAATAAATAAATATATATTATTATATATTTAATCCATGGAAAATATTATTCTGCAACCAAAGGTTTCATGAAGTTTATGGGAGAAAAATTAATTTTTCTTCTCGTCAATTAAAACGTTTGTCTTTATTCACTTGTTATAATGTAAATTTGTTCAAGTCACAATGTAATATAAAAAACTGTTATTGTCAATACAAACGTTCCACGTTTGACAGTGGGGAAGTGGTTTAATTCCTCTTTATCATTTCTTAATTGACATCACCCTGTTCTTTCGTGTATCTGGAATTAGCAATAATGTCAACTGTTTTTCCCTTTGCGTTTGCCTTGACAAGTTCACCTTTTAGAGATGCTTTAGAATATATTCCTCCTCTATCTAGATGCTTTTAGCAACAGTGAGAGGAATATCACTTAACTTGTTTGCATTTTGGCCTTCTTGAGTTTTACAGGCTCACCTACAATTTTCCAACCTTTTCATTCATTATTAATATTTGCCGTCTATCACAGTTTTAGAATGCTTATATTGTTGTATTGCATACGGTCTCGCAAAGTGTTTTTTGAAGCCTCCTATTGATTCTTGCACAGTTGACTTGGCCTGTAGAATTAACCGACTGCATCTCTGCAGAGGAGTAAAACTCCCCCAACCAGTGTCCTAGATATGATACTAAGCAATCTGATGGTGAGGCTTCCGTAATGTTGGAGCTTTGGGGAATGCAGAGTACCCTTTCATTGCTATCGCTTCCAGGTTCACTCTGGCCCGAAGTGGTAACACCTATTTATGGGTCAAACAGAACTAAACTGTGTAATTATGCTAAACTGAATTGTCTGAAATTAACAGGTTTTCATTTAACTGTGTGTAAACAAAAAACTGTACTTATGCTAAACTGAATTGTTTGAAATAGTAATTTTTAATCATTTAACTGTGTGAAAACGAATGACTGATGTTTAATTGAATCGTTAGAAATACATAGCAATATTTGGAACTATGTAACTTTGTTGCTATGCTTAATTGAATTGTTTGAAATAGAACTGTTTGATCATTTAACTGTGTGTAGCAAAAATCTGTATTTAAACCAATGACTAACTGTGCGTAAAGAAGACTGTACTTATGTTAAACTAAATTGTTTGAAATTAAGTGAAACTATTTAACTGTGTGTCAAAAATCCCACCCCCACCAAAAAAAAAGAGCTCAGGCTTGTTTAAAAATGTTATCTTCAAAATGTGTTTAGAAGTCATACATTTGATATATCTATAAAAAGGATTTAGAATTAAATGACCTCCAATAGTCGATAGGCTATCGATCATATGGAAATCAGACCTGACCGATAAAATGAAACGCAGTTTCTTCCAGGCAGCGGTCGTATCGATACTGCTGTATAGATGCACTACTTGGACGCTAACTAAACGGCTGGAGAAGAAGCTAGACGGCAATTACCCAAGAATATTGCGAGCAATATTAAACAAGTCCTGGCGGCAACACACCACAAAGCACCAACTATACGGCCACCTGCCCCTCATCACGGAAACTATCCAAGTTAGACGAACTAGACATGCAGGACACTGCTGGAGAAGTAGGGACGAGCTCATAAGTGATGTACTCCTATGGACCCCCACATATGGCCGAACAAAAGCAAGACGACCAGCTCGAACATACATACAGCAGCCATGGATGTAGTCTAGAAGACCTGCCGGAGGCGATGAACGATAGGGAGAAATGGCGAGAGAGGGTCAGGGATATCCGTGCTAGCGGTACGATATGATGATGACGATGAATTTTCGATATGCCATAAAACCAAACCAAACCAAACCAATCCTATTGATTCCGAATTTGCGCTATTACGCAACTTGGAAAAGGCAAGAATCTCCTTATCTGCCAGCTATGGGTTAAATAGAACCTCCATTGTGCTTCTACCTGGATGTCTTTGGTATTAATTAACCTACACATTGGAGGCAATAATTGTTGCGCAAATCAAACCTATTTCTTAGAATTCGGGATTTTTTAGTTACAATCAACTTTAAAGCATAGATAGATTAACAAGACGATTTCAAATTTGCTTAAGATACATATTTATATGAAATATAACTTCTGAAAAGATATATTTGCACTAATGAGAATACAATTCTTATTTATTCCGATAATAAAATGAGACCTTTAAAGTTTGATTTCTTTGTTTAATGGCATATCAACCTTTGTAGGTTATTTAATGCCAAATCCATTCTCCTAGAAAAACAGTAGTGGTACTATTTAACCCATAGCTGGGAGGATAAAGAGGTTCATACCTTTCCCAAGGGTATTTGCCCGAAAGTGAACGTAATAGCGCGACTGGAGTACGAACTCGCGTACTACGATTCCGCAGTCCATCGCTTTAACCATTACACCACGAGGACACCCCCTTTAAAGTTTGAGTGATACAAAGATGTTCTTGAAGTGTTAAAACATGTAAAAATGTTTCTGATATATGTAGAAGTATTTATTCACCCAACCCCTCTGTCACAATTAGAATGCGACGCAAGGTCAGTTTTTAAGCAGGTTGCAGTTTTCTTTCTCTTTGATATACACAGGTTAAAGAGCCTAGGCTGCCTTTCTACTTATCCAGATAAACGCCTTTCCTACGGGCATTAACGCAAAGTGAAACCCAAACAACCTTTTTTACGATTTGAACTCTGCTCATCGAATCTATTTTCAATGACGATAACCGTTACGCAATAAGCGCGTGTAACTGTATCTCTACAGCAGCAATTGTTTGTTCAAGGCGCTGACTGCTTACTGCACCGACGTAAGGCGAGTGGGTCAGACAGAGAGAGAGAGAGAGAGAGACAGAGAGAGAGAGAGAGAGAGAGAGAGAGAGAGAGAGAGAGAGAGAGGAGAGAGTTGTCTACTTGCAGTTAGCATCCCTAAACGCCTTTACTGTGTCCCCTGATGTTGATCGGCATTTTCATTTCTATTTGTAATCAACCACTCGGCTCCAAAACGAAGTAAAACCTCTGGATTGTAATTGGCTCTTTAATCCCCCCCAGCTGCCATGTGACTTGCTCGTTACTATTCCCGTGCAATCAGGCTGCAGCCATATATCTATTTAAAATTCGGTTTTTGAATATCAATTTTGGTTGGTCCGTTTTGACATTTTATTTTTGATTTGAAAAGTGTAGTTCCCTTAAGTATCTAGACTGAAGTTGCATTTACGGAAGACGGAAATGCATTCAAAATAAAACATTAATTTATTTTTCAAATAGACTCAGACTTGTTCCTGAGAGTTTTCAACTGGTTGAAGCACCTCTGGACTCTTTTTGATATGGTGTAAAGCTGAACTGTTGTCTCTATTTTAATGTCCTCCCGTGCCTCAAATCTTACTCTTAAAATAAATTTTCGGTTTTGAACACCAAAAATGATCCGTTGAATATGGAGAGTACCGCACTTTCACAATTCTGTGTTTCGTCTAAAGCTGCTGATCAACGTTTTTCGAGAATGCTCTATCGAGAACTGGCACTAACATGTCTAAACAAAGTGTAGACGTCTAGACAGCATTCCTGGTATCTAGACGTCATCACTTGATTATTTAAGTTGCACAACAGCGCACTGTTCTTTATTTTAGTCTTAAACTTAATGATTAAAAAATATTAATGATTCAGTCTCGATGTATTTTGATCACACCCCATTTAATAGAAAATGTTGTGCACAGTTTCGTTGTTATTTTCACCTTTATGATTAAAACAGAAAAAAACTGTAGCTGAGACTGATGAACAAACAGGCATCAATGAATATTTGTTTATTTTTATATTTTTGGATTTTGTAAGTATTATTTTTAATTTTAAGCATTTTAATGCCGTATATCCAGTGAATTATTATATTATTTTGGTGTATTTTATGAGTTATCATCGTTTCTTTCTTGAGGTTAATTTTTGCTCGCTACATATATGCGTGTGTGCGTGCGTGTATTATACTTGAAGTAGTTGTTTATGTCACATTAGAGGCAATAATTGTTGTGCAATCCAAAGTAAAAGAAAATGATGGGACTTCTAATGCTGATCAAGAGAGCAGACAAATTCTATATCGCGTAACACAATCTTCCTCACTACTGTAATATAATTGCGGAGGGATTTCGTTTTATATATCTTGCCTTTCGGTTTAGTTAGACTGAGAACCTTTCGCTTAGTGCATGGGTTAGTTAGGTGCACACATTGAGTGCAGGTGTTCACGCGCGTGCGCGACGGATGTGACAATCAGAGGTGTCACAATAAAAACCCCAGATAGAAAATAGGACCGGGGATATGAATGACGTCATGCCCGGAAACGGGGCTAAGGATTTTGAGATTTGAAAAAAAGCAGTTAGTTGAGATTCAGACATGGGCGAGGCCAGACGACTTTGTGCGCTACGGGCACCGCGCGTTGGTTGGGTGAGTTGGAGTTGAGATTCGACGCTAGAAGAAGGTAGACGATTTTCGGAGCTCGCCGAGGCCAGACCAGTAGTTTGCGGCGGGGTCTGCACGTGGTGGGATTCAGATGGAAAAGTCAGCATAGAAAGAAATTGTGTGTGTCTCTCTCTCTCCTCATGTCGAAAAACCTTAGACTCAAAAAGGTAAATAAAAGTTTCGAACCTGAACCAATTTCGTGTTTTTCGGATTCCTATATGTTTATGAACATTTGTGAACATTCTATGAATTTACGTACATTTCACGTATTCATATCTTGGTCGTATATTTTCGGGCGTGGATATGCTATACTACGTTTGGTCTTCTATCAGACTAAATTTACTCAGTTTACCTCGCACCCATTATTTACCCCAGCTCTCCCTCTCTCTTTCGGTATATATACATATACATATATATATATATATATATATATATATATATATATATATATATATATTATGAAAAAGCATATAATATATATGTACTACGCATAAAAAATGTAACTGATATTTTGAAATTTTAGAAATTTTAAAATTTTTAAGTAAATTAAATATTTGTTTTTGTTTTAATATATCTATTACTGCATCTTTACGTGAGATTATTAATTAAAATTTAAATCTAATTAGAAATATCTGTAATTTAAGTCTATAGAAAAAATTAAAAAAAAAAAAAATTGTTTTAAAATAAATGTACTACATTGCCAACCGTAAATTTAAATTTAAAACGGAAGTGGGCTAAATGAAGAGATAACTCTTCACCCCTCTTCTATCCCCTCCCACTCTTCTATCCCCTCCCACTCTCATGTGTCTACTCTAGTTTTTTTTATCTAATTGATCTGATGAAGTCCTGTTAATTTTTTTCGTGTTTTTGAAAATTTCAAAAATGCGTAACAGGATTGAAATAAATTTATAATCCTTTGTGATTGGTTTCGTTGTTTTTTTCTTAATGAAAATATTGCTCTGTATAATTGATACATTGAGCTCTTTACCAGGAAGATCTAAATATTCACGAATATTTTCTTGTCCTGATGGAATTACTCCTAACTCCGGTTTAACTGGACTAAGTATTCTCTCTCTCTCTCTCTCTCTCTCTCTCTCTATATATATATATATATATATATATATATTTATATATATATAATCAAGTTATACTGATAGCATGGAGTTCCCTAACTCTCTCGTCATCTATCCCTATCGTCCATTACTCCTGGCAGGTCCTTTAGACTGCATCCAGTGTCCGCACTAAGCTGATGTATATAAATTTTTGCTCGTTGACTGACACTGGTGTTTCATGGGTTAGAGTTCATAAAATAATGTCATTTACGAATTCGTCCTCATTTTGATAGTGCCTTGCACGTCTTGTTAGTACCGTAGTCCAGCGGATACTCACATCAAAAATCTTTGTTTAAAAAAAGCAAAGTCATTTATGACGTCAGCTACCGGAAGCGAACCTGTGAGTAGGATTTTCCAGTACCAACTCATGTAACATACCCATACGTGAATATGTGAAATGTACATAGAATGTCCATAACGCACATAGATAACATTGGAATCCCGAAACACAAAAAACACTTACGACTTCTTAGTTCAGGTACGAAACTTTTTATTACCTTTGGGTTAAAAGGTTTTTGACATAAGGAGAGAGGCGCAATCTTTCTATGCTGACTTTTCCATCTGCGCCCCCCCATCACGTGCAGCGCCCGAAGCGCACAAATTCGTCTGGCCTCGCCCAGGTCTCAATCTCAACTAACTGACTTTTCTCAACTCTCAGCCCACGCTTCCGGTGCGTGACGTCCATCACATCCCTGGTCACATCTTCCTCTTTTATTGTGACATCTCTGAGTGACACGTCCGCTCCGCGCGTGCGTGAACACCTGCGGCCATTATATTACACTCAGAGTCTATTTTCGAAATAAATTAATTCTGCCAACCGTCTCGAAAGAAGTTTCTAACAGTTGAGCAGAACGGATTGTACTTGAAAGTTTCTCTTAACAATATGATTTATTTCATTATTACATACCATTAAAGAGAAACTTCATGTTCAAAGTCAACCAATATCTGTCCATTCTATTCTAAAACGGCATTTTGATGCTGGCTTATTTTGATGCTAAAACCTTTTGACGGTCAGTGTTTGGAGACGTTTTATCAATTAATATTTGTTTGTTTCTATTATCGACCCGATATTGTCCTTTGCATTTTTTCAATTCTTTCTTTGGTGGTGAACTTTGCAGCTCTGTTAAAATCGTTACCGTTTTAGAGTTAGTTTGCTGTAATCCATAGATTCTTAGTCTGTAGTTATTTAATCCAAAATAAAATCGACGTTCAGACTTTACAATGAATGTTTTGGCAGCTTGTGAAATCCAGAAAATAAATTACCTTTTTGCTTCTGTAATATACATGTATGCACACACACACACGCGCGCGCGCGCGTGCGCGCTCACGCGGATACACATAGACATACACACACATGTATATATATATATATATATATATAAGATAAATCAATTGATACAAAAAGGTATTTATTTTACCCAATATTATATTTACATATAATCTCTTTCCTTGCCAATTCAGTGGAGTATATCAACCACATAGATGTAATATTTTATAGTAAAAATCACAGATTAAACTTCAGGTAATAACTACTGCTATACATACATATATATATATATATGTAGAGAGAGAGAGAGAGAGAGAGAGAGAGAGAGAGAGAGAGAGAGAGAGAGATGAAAGTCACATTGTACTTTATATAAAAGTAAATGAAAATCACGTACGATATGTCCTCATATTTTGCTATCACCTTCGTAAGATACTTAAATACAAGCTGACGACATTCATATATGAGAATCAATGGAATATAAAGACATTTCCTGAAAAAGTCGGGTGGAAGAAGTGGGAGTGATTCTTGTCCAATACAAAAGAAAGTAGAATTATTTACCTAAGTTTCTTCTGTTTCTGTCCTCCTACGCGCAGACAATCGCTCGTAAATCGTCTTCCATTTTCTTACGTTCGTGTCGAATAATAGCGACTGAAAATGGCCACAGAAACCGGCGACAAATCTCAAGGAATCTAATTTTGCCTGCTTCTGCTGCTTGCTGCATAATCTCGTGAGATTTCAAATGTCTTTTCATCCTGATATAAATCGCCATTTTAAATAGTTTCACATCATTTGTCCCGACAAATTCATTTGCTTTGTGTATTTTTCTGCCTTACGTTGATGATATTAGAATTTAGTGGAATACGCTTCAAGTATTTATAAACGTACATCGTCGTGGAAGATTTAGAAATTGTTGGCAAAAAGATGGCAATAGTTTTAGAAAGCTAAAAAGGAAAGCCTGATGTAAGAAAATCTCATTTATACCTTAACGAAAGCCACGAAATTAGCTATGAACGTCGAATTGTATCCATAGTTTCTTGGCTCGGAAATTCAGATTTTCTTGTCCTTATAAAATGGCGGAAGGTTTCAAAACATTCAAAAAATAATGAAATGCACTTATTATATGCACTTAACCCTTTCATTGCCGTCTCCGACAAAAGTCGAATTTGTAGCTTTCTGTCGTCTGCAAATGCAGTCCGTTTCGTTTGTTGGTTCATTTTTTTTCTTTTACCAACTGAGGAATTTTGCCAAATTCCTTGTTATTTTAACGCTAAATTCAACTAATTTTGCTATATTTTTCATTCCGAATGTTACTATGAAAACTTGTAAAAGTATACGATATTATATATTTCGTAGCGAGCTTGTCGTAGGCGGAATTTTGCGGGATTCAAACTGAACACTGATAGAAAGTAGCAACTAAGAAGTCGATTTTGATCACGATACCTCCCCTACAGAAAGTAGACATAAAAAAAGTCAGTGAAAAAGAAAACATTAAGCCAAGAAATCTACTGATTTCGTTAAGAAAATGTTCTCTCTTTTGAACATCAGTTCATAACATCTACATAGATTATCTTAAAATGTTTAGGTGAATTAAAGGTTTTAAAGTAACTTTTTTCTTAAAAAGTTGTTTGTTGCTGGAAAACTTGTAACCAAAATTGGAAAATGCAATTGTGAAAGGGTTTTCAAACAGAAAAAGTCAAAGAAGATCTTCGGTATTTTAAAATCTCTTTTTAAAAATGCATAAGCCAATGGGCAACTGATTCTCACGTTCCTCTTCTGCTCAATAGTAAATACCGTTCATTTTTGTGATTGCTTTTCCACCAGTTTTTATTTAGAATGCGAATTTTCATTATATTGTAACCTAAATGCAAGTAAGAGTAACTACCTCTCTCAATCGAATAACTGCAAACACATACAATGGATTTGCATGTCATGCTAGTGCTGGTTTTTAGGGGTTTTACGTTTTTAAGTCGATGTTATCCTCTTCATTTAGAAGACTGCAACTACGACATCACATATTATTTGAGAATCGACTTGGTATTTCATCTGTTTTTGCAGCCAGCTATTAATTACCTCAACTCCTAAATCGTAATGTATATTAGGGTAAAGGCCGATTACATCAACACTGACGAATGGAGTTTCTGCTGGGACTTTTTTTTATGGTGAACTTTAAGAAATCCAGATCGTCCCTTATAAAGTTTAGAACGAAACCGGAAAACTACTCGACCGTTCGAGTATTTACAAATAGCAAATTAAAGAAGCAAATATTCAAAATATACCGTATTCGAGACGTTTTGTAACATGTAGATCGCAAAAAATTTAAGATATTTCCCTCCTGCAAAATAATAAAGAAAGACACTATATTACGAAAAACGAGGGAAATATTTTTTATAAAATTGCTAAAAGTTAAATTAAACTCAATCCAAAAAAGAAAAAAAAAGAAAAAAAAAAGAAAGAAATTACATACTGATAACAAACAACTCGAGTGATAAAAACTTGCAAAATCAATATAGATTTTTAGTTTGCAATAAATCTTTAGAATATTTTCCCCCCTTTCTTTTACCACTTAATATCTAATATTTTAATATTCTACCTGTAATGAAAAATGAACGAAGTAATAACTTGAAGCTATATTGAAATATAAAATAACTATGGTCAGGTCGGGTGGGGCTTATTAAAAGGGGAGAGAACTATGGTTGACTTCATCACACTATCCTTCTTAAGAAATATTTTCAAGTGTTGACTAATAACTTGAATAAATGATTGATATCAGGTTGATCGAAAAATAATGTTCCATTTTAGAATAAACGTTTATTCTTGAATTAATGAATATAAATAATGTTTTAATCAGTCAAAATATGATCCCTGAATAACTATGCATTTTTGTCATCGATTGACAAAATTATTTATGCCTGTACAATAAAACTAAAAGTTTTGATGTCAAGAAATCTTTAAATACATTTTCTACTTCTCCTTTGGAACAGGATGTTTTTTTTTTAACGTTGTGGAAAGGCAACCATTAATCGGTCTTCGGGCTTTTGACCTTGTGTCAAGTCGTGTCTGGTGGGAGGCAGCGACAAATACTTGGAAAGGCAACCAATTACTTCCCCTCTCATTGTGTCAAGTCCTGTCTGGTGGGAGGCAGCGACAAATAACCAATTACTTCCCCTCTCATCCTTTTCCGTATAAATACGGTACATCGTTTTACTTCTACGGTCGTAATTATTTAATACCCTGCCGGGTAAGTAAGTGATTAATGATGGCTTGGTTCCAAAGGGTCTCCCTCACTGGCTATACTTGCTTTGCGGGGTTGAGTTCATTGCACTGGGCCTGAGGCACCCCAATAGGAGAATGTCGACGGGCCCATGCAATTTTTGATCAGCCCCGTTTATCTCGATTTGCACATGTCCCTCCCCTTTAAAACAACCTTTTATCATATATCGACTTGGTGAGAAGTGGGATAAATACTTCGTAACCATTTTTTACCAAACTGGGTATATAATGGGTTATGTTGGCTTGGTTCCAGGGACCCTTCCTTACAGCCTTTAATTTCTTTGGAGGGTTGAGTATATTGCTCGGCGATTGAGGCGCCCCAATAGGGGAATGTCGACGGGCCTAAAGATTTTTTGGATTAGTTGCGCATGAGGCTTTTTTTGTGCGTGGTACCCACTATAAAACGACTTTGTGTCATATATCGATTTTGTGGGGAAATTTGCGGCTCTGCTGACATAATTGTACAATAACCCTCCATTTTCGAAAATCTAAAAAAAAAAAAAAAAAAAAAAAAACTATAAAAAAGCGGCCATCAAGTCTCGAAAATATCGCCTTGAAGATAAAAAGTTTATTGAAGCGGAAGTAACCAGAATGCTTGGGGAAAGGATTATCGAAGAAAGCCGATCTCCATGTTGGACACGCATATTAGTAATACTCTATAATAATAATAATGAAAATCATAAGCAGATTGTCATAAACTACTCCCAAACCATAAATAGGTACACCCTCCTTGATGCATATCTTGTATCCCCCATCAACTAGATAATCCTATTTACCAACCCCTCCGCTCGGGCAGGATATGACACAAGGTCAATTTTTAAGCAGAATTTAACAGGTTTGAATTCGGAGTTTTCCTTCTCTTAAACTAGCTTCCTCACCAAGGCTGAAGAACCCAGTCTGCCCTACTATTTACCCATAGCTGGAGGAAGAATAATTGGATTCATACTTTTCCCAAGGGTATTAGTGCTATGTGAAATGCAATCAGTCTCGTCGAGGATTTGAACTAGTGTCGCCGTGTCCATTTCCTACGACGATACCCATTACACCACGGCACCTCCTAGATAATAAATGGTATCGCCAAATACAGAATATTAAGCAGGTTGTTTTTCTAAAAGAAATGCTTACCACTTAGAAGCATTGGGTGCCTCGGGCGTTGTAATGGTTAGCAAACCTTCACAAGTGATTTGATTTGGTTTGGTTTGGTTTTATGGCATATCAACCATTTTAGGTTATTTAGTGTTAAATCCTCTTTATATATGTATTAAATATATATGATTTGTGAATACATTTTGTAAACATGTTTAAACCTAAGCCCATTCTTTTGTACACAGTTAAATGGTTCCAAGTATTGCTACATATCATTAACAATTCATTTAAACAGCAGTCATTTGTTTACACATAGTGAAATGATCAAACAGTTCTATCTCAGACAATTCAATTTAGCATAAGTCAAAGTAAAATAGTTCCAAGTGTTGCTTGTATCACTAACAATTCAATTAAGCATCAGTCATTTGTTTACACGCATATAAATGATCACGCAGTTCTGATTCTAACAATTCAATTTACCCAAATTACCCCGCTTCCTACTCCCATTAAAGCCTTCGAGATCTTAAAAAAGATATCTCTAATGCAGTCATCACTTCGGGGTATCCCATGTTCCTCTGGAAATTGAAATCGATACATTCGAACAGGCTATAACTGCTGCACTAAGGCAATCCGGGCGACCTGAAGCATTCTTCTCTAAAATAATGTTAGAATCTAAGCGCAGACATTCAGCTGTTGAAAAGAAAGCAGATAGTTGAGCTACTTAAAAATGACGATATTTCTTAATTGCTTTAAATTAATCACTGACCAAAAGTCAGTTGCTTTTATGTGAATCCCAAGACGTCAAGCAAAAATGAAAAGATAGCAAGATGGAAGGTAGAGGTTTCCTGTTTTTCGTTCGACGTTTTCTATCGGTCAAGAAAAGAGAATACGACGATAAACGCAGTCAGGAGTGTGTGGACCCTTTAAGAGCATGGAAGATCTACAAAAAGTCCATAATGACCTTTGTCACCCGAGAATGATGCATGTGGGTTTGAACCCAGAATTTGCCTTTTTCGATTGAAGAAATGAAACGAATAACAAACGGTTGTCATATTTTTGCTTGAATGAAACCAAAGTTCTACAAACCGAAACTGGGAGCCCTAGTAAAAGCTACACCGTATTTTAAGAGGTTAAGCATGGATTTTAAATCCCAAAACAAATATCTATAGTCATCAACGAATACTCGCGATACTCTTTTGTCTTTCCCTGTCCCTATGTAAGTGCAACTACGGTCATTTGCTATCTTTTCTCACTGTTCTCCTTAATTGGAGGATCTGCTAATATTCATGCTGATCGTGGAGCCTCTTTTATGTTGGAACATTTAAGAAAATTCCAATTGGAATTGAGAGTAGCCCTGAGCCAAACTACCCCATACAACCTTCAAGGGAACGGAGAATGCGAAATATATGACTAGATTATCAGGAAGATTATACAGTTAGCACTTGAAAACCGAAAACTCCCAATTAGGCATTGGGAAAACGTAATATTCGAAGCCCTGTACACCATAAGAACTCGTACTAATACAACCCCTCACGAAAGTTTTTTTTTAAAATTTTCAAGAAGTTCGGCCGGGACCTTCTTCCCTTCCTGGCTCTCACAGCCAGTAACCGTTTTTCATAAAAAAAGTCATGTTCGACAAAATAAATACGACTCTCCTGTATGTGAGGTAGAACTACTCGAGGCCAACCCACTCTATGCACGCGTTCAGCATATCTATGGTAAGCAATCGAATGTTTCTCTCAGAGATTTGGCCCTTGACGAAAAGTATCAAACTTGAGAGAGGAGCAAATCTACCTGAAAGGAATATTCAACCCCATGGAGAGTAACAACGATACTATATCATTAGAATCTTAGGAAAAAAAATGATAGTCACAATATAGAGGTCGATAGGAGAACGGCTCTCTCAAAACGAAAGTATACTACCACAGATTTTGATAGCCAGTTTTCAGAAGCAGAGCATCCCACTCCAAGAAAGAGACGAAAACGATTCGAAACGATTTACTTCTGTACGACCGTTTCTGTAACGGCTGAAAAACTTGACGAGTTACCGTCGTGATGACTCCAGAGAATTTTTTAAAAGATCCAGTTATCAAGATGATTTTGTGTCATATTAAAAACAAAAGCGAGTCCGGGAGAATGTGGAAAGACAACCGATTACCTCACCTCTCGTCCTTTTCTGTATAAATATGGTATACCGTTTTACTGTAACATAGCTATACATGAATATGTGAAATGTACATAGAATGTTCATAACTCATACATATATAACATAGGACTCCCGAAACACGAAAAACACTTGACGACTTCTTAGTTCAGGTACGAAACTTTTTATTACCTTTGAGTTAAAAAGGTTTTTCGACATAAGGAGAGAGGCACAATCTTTCTATGTTGACTTTTCCATCTGCCCCCCATCACGTGCGGCGCCCGTAGAGCACAAATTCGCTTGGCCTCGCCCAGGTGTCAATCTCAACTAACTGACTTTTCTCAACTCTCAGCCCACGCTTCCGGTGCGTGACGTCACTCATATCCCTGGTCACATCTTCCATCTGGGATTTTTATTGTGACATCTCTGAGTGACACGTCCGCTCTGTGCGCGCGTGAACACCTGCGCCAATGTTTGCATCTAACCAACCCATGCGCTAAGCGAAAGGTTCTCGGCCTAACTAAACCGAAAGGCAAGATATATACAACGAAATCCCTCGGCCATTATATTACTTTACTACAACGGTCGTAACCTTTTATTACGTTCAATAAAGACTCAAGTCAGCTAAACTAATCTCCGAATTCTTATTACTAACGTAAAAAAAATACTTGAAAATAGGAGCCGGTGAGTGAGAGATAAGAATGGTAAGGTGGATATGGCAAAGTTTCATATCCCAATTTAGAGAGGCTTCTGAGTGTCGTTATAGGATCATGTGGTTGAGCCTTGTCATGAAACCAAAGTATGACCGTGATTGAACCCATACAAAAAAGTAAACGTATCTTTTCTTTTTCATGTTTAAAATCAAATCTTGAAAGAAGTCACTGAACATTAACTAAGAGGACACTTTAATCATTTGGAATGTGATTTTTTAATACAACAACTTGTAAAATAATAAGTTAGAACAGAATTGGCTTAATGAGTAGAGTGTTCGCCAATGGTCAGGAAGACCGGGGTTCAATCTCAGGTCAAGTCATACCAAAGATTTAAAAAATGGTACTTGATGCCGCCTTACTTAGCACTCAGCACTATAAGGTAAGGATCAAGGGTAAAGTGGAGCAATCCTGTAAATGGAGTGGCGCCCTCCCCTACACCTCGGTGTAGTAGCTATCGAAAAGGGAGCCTTCAGGTCACCCTCGACTATGGTCGCCAACTTTACTTTTATACTAAAATCAAACTGTATTTTCTAAAAAAAAACCTACTTCTTTTTCTTTTTTCATTTCTTACTTTTTCTTTTTCACATTTAATCATGCCTTTATTCTAACTCTTCATTTTTATTTCCCACGGTATACTTTCTCCATTCCTGGTTAATCCATTTCCCAGAAAAGATGGAGTTAGAAACAAAAAAGAAAAAAAAAGGACCCACCACATTTAACAAGCTACAAAAGTACCCCACTCCTCAACGTATTTGTCTACAATTAGCCTCCATGTAAGGAGAAGGCTGTAATGACTTGGTCAGGCTCGAATAAAATAAAATAAATAAAACGAGAAAAACAAAACCAACCCCATAAAATTGTAAACTTTATCACAATATAAAATTTAAAGATTAACTTATCATTCCGGCCTGAAGAATGCTACTAGCTTGAAAATATAGCTGAAATTTTTTTTTTTGTTTTGGAAAAATAACAAACGATATATATATATATATCGAGCACTTTCATGGACACTTATAATTTACTAAACTTTTTTGGCTTGGATGGGGCACAAGTCAGCATGAATGAGGCACCCAATGTGAATTGAACTCACTCGTGAAGGTTTGCGAGTCTAGCTTGCTGACCATTACACCACCCGAGGTGCCCGTGGTGTAATGGTTACCGTCGTAGGAAATGGACACGGCGACACGAGTTCAAATCCTGGCCGAGACTGATTACATTTCACATAGCACTAATACACTCGGGAAAGGTATGAATCCAATTATTCTCCCTCCGGCTATGGGTAAATAGTAAGGCAGACTAGGTTCTTCAGCCTTGGTGAGGCAACTAGTCTAGGAGAAGAAAAACTCTGAATTCAAACCTGTTAAACTCTGCTTAAAAATTGACCTTGAGTCACATCCTGTCCGAGCGGAGGGGTTGGTAAATGATTACACCACCCGAGGTGCCCTTTATGGATACTTATATATATAGGCCCTTTATATATATGTTCTTTTTCAAAAGATTTGGGTTTCTATAAAAATAGTGCTCTCTCTCTCTCTCTCTCTCTCTCTCTCTCTCTCTCTCTCTCTCGCTATATATATATGTGTGTGTGTGTGTGTGTGTGTGTGTGTGTGTGTGCTTATGTATGCGTATATATATATATAAGCACCCGGCTTTTGCTTCTTTTTGGGCGTGCTTACCAACTAAACAAAAACTCTCTCACTCTCTCTCACTCTCAATATATATATATATATATATATATATGTGTGTGTGTGTGTGTGTGTGTGTGTGTTTGCATTTACATGTATATATATATATATATATATTTATGAGCACCTAGCTTCTGCTTCTATCTGGGCGTGCTTACCAGCCAAACCAAAAGCCAAATGTAGAATTTCCGAGGAGTTAATAGCAGTTGGGAAAAACGAAATAGCATTCATATTTAATAAAAGAAACCCAACAATTGCCAATGCGTACAAACTTAAGAAAGCCCAGTGAGAACTAATTGAAATATACCAAAAAGAACATCAAGAATACATTCAAAGCCCAATCAACAAAATCAGAAACAAGGACAGTTTATTGAGGAGGAACTTGACACAATACCGAAAAAAATTAAAAGCTACCGTGTACTATAGCCACAATTAACGCCATGTGCGAAATAGACATATAATGTTCGTAACGATAGAACATATAAAGAACACAGAATACTCGAAATACGAAAACACGTAACGACTTCTTGTTCAGGTATGAAACCTTTTTATTACTTTTGAGTTAAAGGTTTCGACATCAGGAGGAGAGACACAATCTTCTATGCTGTCTTATTCATTTGGCCCCCATCTCGAGCGGCCCCCATAGGGCGCAAGTTCGCCTCGTGTCTGCGAGCTCCAAAAGTCGTTCCTCCTCGTTTGGCGTCTAGTATTCAACTCCCCTAACTTTCTTTCAATTCTCCACAAACCCCTGCGCGCTTCCGGTGCGTGACGTCACTCGCACCCCGTCACCCGTTTCGTCTCGGACTATTGTGACATCTCTGAGTGGCACGTTCGCTCTGTGCACGCGCGCGCGTGTTAACACCTGCATCAAGTTACATCTAACTAACCCATGAGCTGAGCCGAAAGGTTCTCAGCCTAACTAAACACAAAGGCATGAACCGAAATCTCTTGGCCATTACGTTACAGCCGGCCACGACGAAATGCCTCCTGGAGTATGGAAGACAAGGAAATTTGACGACATACTTCTTCGATGATGCAACGCTGTGTGAGAATAAAACACAAAAGAGAAATGGATGAAAGTCTGTGTCCTCTCCTTTCCCAAAAAGGCAACTTCAGAATCATTAAGAACTACCGTGGCATAACTCTTTCTGCTATAGCTACAAAGGTTTATAATGTCCAGTTTCTCAATCGTATACGACAGAAAATTCTAAGGAAAAATCAGAAACGGCCTTTGGAGAAACTGATCCCCAACATTATAGATTCTGATTATCCACAGATAAAATAGAGTTGATGTATTCTAAACGAGAAGGAGCTATCTCTACATCGACCAATTCACATATCTCAGTAGCAATATCTCATCTACTGAAAACGATGTCAACATACGCATCGGGAAGGCATTGACTGCTATTGACAGGTTATCAGTCATATTGAAATATGATCTCTCCGACAAAATAAAAACAGGATTTCTTTCAAGTTGTGTCTGTGTTAATAATACTGTATGGATGTACCACGTGGACTCTCACGAAACGCATAGAGAAAAAGCTAGATGGGAACGACACAAGAATACTACTTGTAGTTTCGATCAAATTCTGAAAGCAACAATCGTCAAAACAGCTGCTGTACGTCCACTTACCTCCCATCTCACAAACCATCCAAGTAAGATTAACAAGACATACTGGGTACTGCTGGAGAAGTAATTAATGTTTTCCTGTGGACTCCTACACATGAACGTGCCAGTTTTGCCGACCTGGGAGGATTTACATTATCAGTTCTTTACAGTCACCGTATACAGTCAAGAGATCCTCCCAGAAACGATGGACAATGGGGACCAATGAGAGAGAGAGAGAGGGGGGGGGAGAGGAATTGGAGTTAATATGAAAATTTCGTCTCCAGAATAAATACCTTTTATGCCATTTAACTCCAAACTGAAGGCACAAAGTTACCTTTTCTGATGTTCTCAAATCTGACTGATGAACTTGCCGCCAATGTCACACACACACACACATACACACAGGCACACACACATACACACACACGCGCACATATATATGTATATAATGCACGGTAATAACCCCTCAGTCATATACTGTCTAATTATAGTTGTTAGCACCGCGAGAAACTATGAGTAAAAGTTTTAGATACATTTTAGAATTGTAGCTTTTAAACTAGCTCTGTTTCGACTCTGAGATATTTGTTGTGGCCCCGAAAAGGGTCACTAATGAAAACACAAACACGAATATCAGATTACAGATTATATTACATAAGAAAGATAGAGTGACATAGAAAAGGTAAGAAGTTTTGTATTGTTCGGATAACACCGATATTGATCTGCCTCTCTGGCAACGAAATCTCTCAGTACTAATAACGGTGAGAAGAGTCCATTATGGTGAGATGGGTAAAGCTCCCATAACAATATTGAACCCTCTTTTTGATTTACTACTGCAAAAATTAGGGATCTGTAACTGCTCCTCTATTCCTGCTACTTCTCTTTCTTCTCTCTTTCTCTCCATATATATATATATATTTATATATAAACAAAAGTGATAAGCCTAACAGGAACATTTCTTTCGTGATATATATAGAATATACGATAATTCAGCTAAAAAATAAAACAGCGTAAAATTACATGGACTTCAGTCGTGTCACCTGAAAATCGGGTACGTGAAACTTAGAGTTATGATTTTTTATCCCGTTGTATTTCATAACTGAAATATCATAGCATTGCTCTGTACATTCTCGTACATAAAGCAGTATTTTTTTTTTTACAGATTTAGAACGGTTTTAGAAATAATTTTCAATTATACGTGTGTGTGTGTGTGTTTGTGTGTGTGTGTTTGTGTGTGTGCGGTAATTTCACAAGTCATTGTTAATTCGTTTTTCACTAGAGGATCCATATACAAAGTTGAATTAATCTTCAAGAAAGTAAACTTGATTTTTATCTAAAGGAAGAAGAAAACTATATTTTGAATAACTGTATGAAAAATCAGCATTTTTCATGCAATATTTTAAAGAATAACGTATGAAACCAGTATTTTCCTTATAAGGTCTTTGATATCTTGTTAAAGTTGCATTTTCAATGTTATGTTATTTTTTCCTCTCGCCGTTGTACTGGTGATACTGAAACGTGATTGAGCACATTGCAAACAATACTAAGCTACAATAGAGATTCCTAAGTCACTAGAGGCTGTTCTTAGAAAGAAAATATCTGTTAAATGGTAATGGCGATAGAATATCAAGCCCCTTCAACAAAATTGAGAATCCTGATCTTGATAAGTCACGAAGGGTCATATCTCATGACAGTATTAAAAATGTGAAATAAAGAGAAAATAAGCAGACATCTTTCTACAGATCTCGTTTGAAATTCTCTTAAGTTAATTTATTATAATGAATCTAATAAATCAGATACTTCAAATGTAATAAAATCTCAAGTTTTCAAATGACTGAGCCATTTAAGCATGCCGTGATATTTGTGTGCATATTATTATTAGTAGCAGTGATTGCACTACTTAGAATATAGGTTAACCATTATATTTTTTAGTTAAGAAATCATTAATCTATATCAATAATTAGGAAGTATTTGTTTGTCCATCCTCTATGGATCTTTAAACGTTTTCATGTAAAATTACGAAATTTTGTATGCATCCAAGGGGATGTTTTAATGTAAAAATAGGTTGTTCCCCATAGAGAAAGAAGCTGAGACTCGTGGAGAGAAGTCTTTTGCAATAGACAGTTATCTGCAAAAAGCCATGTTAGTACAACATCAGTGTCTTGAAAAGGAGAGACCGGCAAATCTTTCACTTAACCTTGTGCAGCATATGTTAATCGTTTGGTGGGTGAGAAAAAGCACGAAAGCAGAACTCGTTTTAAAAGAAGTACTTTCTGATGTTTTATTCCCTTCGTTTAGTTAATTAGGCCGTAGGAATAGGGGAAAATGGATGATGGACACAATGTGTGGTGTAGATTTGTGGGTCTTTTTTCTCAGCTCTTCTCGTATCTTTGGGTCGTTCTTTTCTAGCCTTCTCTCGCTCCTGTTCCCAGCTACAAAAGAAGCCAAATCGAAAAAATTAGCTTCTTTTATTGGGTTTCCCAGGACACCAAATCCCTACTTCCGCCTTGTGTGGGTGGTATCATCTGACCAGCCATCGCTACCACTTAGATGGTCGATGAAGTCAGGTGATTTCGGCAGATTTAACGAGTTGCTGCTAGGCAAAGCATTTCTTATTACACCTTATCTACTGAACAAGATTTTGAACTTTATCAACTCGTCTTTCTGCCGGTTGCTGGCATTAAAAAAAAACTATTTATTCGTAAACCGTGACCACCACTTTACAATGTTACACTTATGCTAGGATCGAGGGGAGGATTTAGTCTCGCGAGACAGATGCTATTGGGAAAGAAATTTTAAATTTGTGATCGACAACAATGATTGTAAAATAGAAATGATAAAAAAAACAAGCAGAAGGGATTTTTAAAAACGATTTCTATAACCGTCTCATCGTATCTGTGATGTAAATCGTAAAATTTTACCCGACGTAGGACGAGTACATCACTAAGTTAATTATATACCTCAGCGAGGATGTTTTTCGGTAGTTACAAAGTTAAAATAACTCTATTTTATTTGCATAGAAGTCACGTTTTTTTAATTGCAAAAAAAAATGAAGTTATAAAGCAAAAATAACCCTGGAATAGGGATTTGGGGACCTGAAACTCCAAATGCCACTGACAAAGACGCAGCGAAGTAGAGTATGTAAATTGTATATTATTATAAATATTGAATCACAAATTAATGATTACCCCCAACCAATTTCTTTTTTTTTAATTCCGAAAAAGTTAATTTTCATATGATTCAAAGATACTATAATTTTATTATTTCTAATGATTATTTTTGCCACTGAATTCTTATAGCATTCTCAACGACAACCCATAAGGTGTCTAGCGTTTCTATTTTGTGATATATATATATATATTAATCAAACTGGCTTTGTTAGCAGCCCTTCCAACTGAATGGACCATATGAAAATTTATTTAAAAAAAAATCAAACCGACCAAGTGTGGCAATGAAAAAGGGAGAAGTAATCCCAGACAATATGGCACCAAAAAGCTACTTCCCACTTTCGAGAACTACTATTAGGACCCTCAGTACTAATTCGGGGACTAAACTGAGGGCAGAAAAAATAGCCAGTAGAAGGGTTTCGTCACTTGCTTCTTGAATAGCCGATAAATATCTTAAAAAGGCAAGAAACTTCCCAAGAAATAAAAGTAAAATTAAACGAAAGTCGACTACTGAAATTCTACCAAGTCTAACAACTGAAAGGAAATTCAACCGAGAAATCGGCTGAAAAGAACTTTATGGAAGACTTGAAAGTAAATGAATACTGAAACATTTCGACAAAACTAAAAAGAAAAGAAAAATACTCAAATTCAAAGAACTTTGTTTCCCGGACATTCTCTTAGATAAGTTCGCGCAAATTGTACAAAATTTGCAACACTTTATCTTTTCTATCTCTTTCTTTCTTGTTCCTTTGTATGAAATTACTTTTGAAAAACTAATTGTGTTATCTTTTCGAATCAGTATCCGAACTAGAAAACTGCGGGACTTACTGTTTAAACTTACCATTTGAACTTATCGCTTAAAATTACACACTAAAACTCCTTACAATATGATCCAGTTAAATACTATATTTGGCTTTAGTGTCATTTCCTTCATATCAATTTTATTCTCTCTGAAATTCTTTTAAATCGCAAATTTTATTCTCTTTCAAATTTTTCTTTTTAGCCTACAATAAAAATAACCTCCCAAATAAATAAAACTCACACCAAACAAACAATCACTACAACAAAATAATTCCCTTGAGGATGACCACTGAGATGATTTAAAGCGCTTAGGTAAAAATGTGACACTTTTTCTCTCATCTTGATGTCTTGATGTACCAAAAACGACAAGAAGAATTGAACGTCTTCACTTGAAAATCATAAAGAAGAAATATTCTGTTGTCTTTAACAAAGCATGTCTGAATAATAATTTGCTGCCGAAATAAACCATATATATGATTGAAAAAGTCAACAAAGCCTCATTTGGTTGTAACAAATTTATTTCAGCTGGCAACTTAATAAGAGAAACCAACCTCTTCAGATAGCCATCCTATAATGGAGAGAAAGAAATTTAAAGAAAAGAATTAAATATTTTTCAATGAATTCTTACACGTTTGATTAAAAGTGGGGTTGGACTAAAGTCATGGGCCAGAAGTTAGTGTCAAAACCGGATGTAATATCATCGTTTGGTGTCATGTATCCTTATTGACATCAACTTGTTGCTCCTGTTTTCTTGTCCGCCATTATTTTTTAAATGAGTAAGAATCCATTGAAAAATATTTTTCTCCATTGTGTGATGGCTATCTGAAGAAGTTGGTTTCTCTTATTGAGTTGACAACTGAAATAAATTTATAACTGCCAAATTACAGTTTGTTGAGTTTTTCCAATCATATGGAAATTTGCTCTGTAGGAAATTTATATATAAATTATTAATAATCATACATTGAGCACTCCTGGAGATTTATAAGAATCCTCTTATATATTCTCAAATAGAATCATTCCCAACTCATCTTCTTTGGATATATATATAAATATATAAACATCACAAAATACAAACGTTTATATATATATATATATATATATATATATATATATGTGTGTGTGTGTGTGTGTGTGTGTGTATTTTAGCAGCATTTCTTCATTCATACAAATTTCGTTGAACATAATAGACATTTTTTGTCTACATATTTTCTTGTTGATCTTTTCATATTGCTGTATTGATTTTATAATATTCGGCGGGAATTGATTGATGCATTTTCCATAATTATTTATTTCCCAAGTACTTTCTGCCCGACTTTGGGCCATCATCATGGGCGGATGTATTACAAAAGTGATGTAACTTTTGTATGTACATTACTACTTTGTAAGAAAAAGAGCGTCTGTGCTTTTGCAGTGTATAGCGTTTACTTTTAAAATTATTCTATAATTAGTGTCAGTAGTTAAAGACATTTAAGTACATTACCATTGGTTTGAAAATTAATTCTGTTAAGTTTGGGTTGCATGTTCCTAATATGTAGTGTTTCGGGAATCTGTAGTTTTTGTTTGTTATTTTGATGTTCTAATATTGTTGTATTTTTGGTGAGAATTTTTCGTAATTCTGTTGTTGGGCATGAATGTTTTTTTTAATTCTCACCGAAAACACACACACACACACACACACACACACACACACATATATATATATATATATATATATATATATATTTACTAATCAATTATCTACCAGTATTCACGGTACCAGAAAAAAACAAAAAACCCCTGGCCAGGAACAAGAGAAAAAAATATCTCGAATCACGGTCCAGAGGAAAAAGAAAAAAGTTTTTTGTGTAAAAAAGAAAGAAAAGACCAACCTCGTCCTACTCCTTGAAAAAAATCAAGGGGTACTTAGTCAGTGGCCAAAAGAAAACCAAAAAACCCTCCGCGAATACTGCAATGCTATAATTACTAAAGTGCTCAACATTAAACAATGGAGCCAATTATAGAATTAACTTAAATCGCTAGTCGAAAATCTTCTACTAAAGTTTCACCTTAACGGATCATCAGGAAGTTTCGCCTAAGTTTAGCCTAAGTTTAGGCGAAACTTCCTGATGATCCGTTAAGGTGAAACTTTAGTAGAAGATTTTCGACTAGCGATTTAAGTTAATTATATATATATATATATATATATATATATATATATAGTGCAGTTAGAAAGAGCCTCAAGCCTGGTTAAATTGTCATTATAAATTTATTTCGCCGGAGAATATCATTAAACTCTCGGTCTGATCAGATGACCAATAATCCACACCCACTGTCTTCGGACGCTGACTGGATATTACTGATATATATATATATATATATATAAGAGAGAGAGCGAGAGAAGTCCTCGTGATGTAATGGCTAAAGTGCACTCCTTACTCACCATTACGTTCACTTTCGGACTAATACCCTTGGGAATCTCCCTTATTCCCACCCTCTTCTGTCTTTTTACAAGGATGACTTTAGCATTAAATAACCCACGAGTTATTGATATGCCATTAAACAAAGAAACCGAACCAAACCATATATATTTAGTCGCTAATAAATAAGTACACCCCTATCAATTTAAAAAAAAATAAAAAGGTAATTTACTTTTAAACCCAAACAGGATATTCTATTTAAGTTGACATCCCTGTCAGAGGATCTTTGAATATGCCAACTGCGTTCCCTTCAGAAGCGTAAAATCCTCCCCATACCAATGAATAAATAATTGAATAAAAGGAATGTTTTGGGAATGGCACTAAACTCCATCCGGTTATGAGTCTCTATTTCGGGAGAATGAAAAATACCCCTTCGTCACTATTACTCTCCAGTCCATTTGGACCGAGCATAGTAGTAACTGTTTGGACCCCCCATCTGTATGTCAAATAGATCTGTTTAAATATTATTCGTATTACATAGAATTACTTGATATCATTTAACTGTGTACAGGTTATTTGTATTGAGAATAGTTATTTCAAGCTATAATTGCAAACAAAGTATTATTATTATTGGTTACTTAAAACCATATAATTGCTTGAAATATTGGAACCATATCATTGTGTGAAAATTATTAGTTTTTGATGGGAATACTTGAAACTATATAACTGTGTGCCAGCGTTAGTTGGTGGTCTTTCACTGAATTCTGATGACAGCGAGTCTCCTCAGATCTCCTGAACTCTACTGAATATTCCAGCAGATCTCGATAATACAGTAGACTGAATGTTCTCGAGTCTTCCTCTGATTTCCAATTCCTTCAGTATTTTTTCAAGCCTTTGGGGACATTCCAAGTGTACCAACTACAATTGGTATCACCGTCACTCTCATCTTCCATATCTTTTTTTCGTTCTCCGGCAAGGTCCAAATATTTGTTTATTTTTTGGCTTTCTTTTATCTTCGCTTTGTGGTCTGCCTGAACGACAAAATCAACTAGGCGGAAAATTCTTTTTTTTTTTGTTATTTAATTCTCTGTTTGGTATTCTGGCTGGGATTGAGAGATCCGTTTGCATCTCAAAATCCCAGAAAGCTTTATGCGTCTCATTCTCTTGGACGGATTCTGGTTTGTGCATGTATCATTTGGTAGTATGGTCAAATTTTAATTTCTCGCACAATTTTTAGTGCTTAACCTTTCCTACCCAGTCATGCTTAGTCTTGTATTCCTTTTGTGCAAGTTTGCTGCATTTTATTATTACATGATTAATTGACTCATCTCTCTCTCTCTTCACATAACCTACATTTGCTTTTTTGTTGCGTATAGTCAATTTTTGCTTTAATACAATTGTTCCTTATGAAGTATTATTGGGTTTTTATATCGGCGTGAGCTGGTGTTCTTTCATTGGAGTTTGAGTGACAACACGTCATTTGAGGTTTCCTAGACTCTGCTGGGTATTCTAGCCGATTTTGGAAATGTTACAGTCTCTATAGTCTTGATTCTTTCTCTGACCTCCAATTCCTTAAGTCTGTCCTCCAAGCCTTTAGGAACTGTTCCTATAACGTCACAATCACGTTTCCGCAGTTTTTTCAGATTTCTGGCAAGATTCATGTATTTGTCTATCTTTTCGCTTTATTTACTTTCACGCAGTGGTCCGTGGGAACAGCAAAATCCACATGATGACAAATTCTTTTCTTTTTGTTAAATAATACTATTTCTGGTTTTTTGGGTTGAACTAGGTGATCCGTTTGGACCCCCGTCACAGAGAATATTATGCTTTTCCTTTTCTAGGATAGAGTCTAGTTCGTGCATATACCATTTGATAGTAAGTTCAAATTTCAATCTCTTGTACAGTTCCCAGTGAATCACCTTTCCCACCCAGTCATGCATAGTCTTTTATTCCTTTTGTGCAAGTTGACTACATTCACTTATGTGATTAATTGTCTCATCTCTGTCCCTGCATAACCTACACTTGCTATTTAGTTAGGTATTATCAATTTTAGCTTTTATATAATTGATACTCATAGCATTATTTTGAGCTGCTATTAAAATAGATTCAGTTTCTCTCTTAAGGCTTCGCTTTCTGAGTCATGTTTAGGTCATCTCGCCAGTTGTGACGATACCCCCTCGGCCCCCCGAATACGTCAACTTCTTCGAGCCATTTCACTTCTTGGCCGGTGATCAACTAGTGGTTCCGACAGGGGCATCGCACATTTCTTCATAGCTACAAGAAATACAATCAGGGGAGTGGGAGGAAAGAGAACAAACGAACAAAATACTTGGGTTAACTCAAGGTGCAAGAGAGGGAGTTATGTAACACTCTGCATTTCCTGTGTACATATGTAGACTAACGCTAGCGTGGATTCTAGCGAAATTTCTACAAAGCTACTAGAAATGCCAACCCATCTTGACCGGTCTCCCTCACTGCTCTGGACTCTCTCTCTCATGCCGACCGGTCACTTCTGCTGTCCAGTGTCGACTGGCCACTCGCGTCACCCTTCGCCAACTGCCTTCCCTGAGCTCCTTTGTCTAACTCCTCTCGCGCTCCCTTACCCACTTCCGGTTACGTCGAGATCACAGGCTCAGGCCTTTGTTTGGTTTCGCGCCAAAACAGACAAAGGGATCGTCTGCTTGGCGGACCACCTACATAGTGTTACACAGTTTGTCGTTTGAAGTATCCATATAGTTGTTTTTCTTCCCACTTCTTTTCTAGTTTTTGTCGTTTTGTTATGTTGCTAATGCTGTTATTGGATTATCAAATAGGAATGGTTGCTTGATACCATATAATTACTTGAAAAAATACTGACATCAACATTAAATAGCCCAATAAAACCAACGAATAAAACGGCTATCATTATTCATTATAAAAAATAACTTTAGTGAAACTTTGTAACCCAAAATAGGAATATGTAAAGTAGTTGTTGGCGACCGTAGTCGAGGGCTACTCGAAAGTTCCCTTTTCAATCCAGGGAAGAGAGTAGTGTCCTCCTCTACACTTCAGTGTAGAGGAGGGCACTACTCCCTTCCCTGGATTGATCTACTTTACCCTTGAAACGTATCTTATAATGCTGGGTGGTAAGCAAGGAGATAGCAAGTACCATTTTTTGAGTCTTTGGTATGACTCTACCTGAGATTGAACCTAAGTCTCCTGGGCCATTGGCGAACACTCTATCACTAGGCCAATAAGTACACTCCAGTGTGCATCATTATTTGTGAAATCGTTAATCTATATTTATAATTGGGAAGGGCTTGTTTGTCTGTCCTCAATAGACGGCCAAACGGTTTGATGTAAAATTACCAAATTTTATATGTATATTTATTGAACTCACAAGGTTTTAATGTAAAAATATTTCCTTCCTCAAGCAAAAAGAAGACAGCTGATTTTATTTTTTTGGTTACAGAGGTGTTGCAATTCTATTTTTGACAAGTGTAATAAATAATAAACAAAGAATATTCGTTTTGTCTTTACTATTCTACCAGAACTGCTGCTATTCAAGCATCTTTGGTTTAGAAGGAAATTAACTTTTTTTTAAAATAAAAAATCGGTTGGGTTGTACGTATTTATGGGCGATACTGTAGAGAAAATAATAACCTCTTAACATTTACATTGCTTTCATCTGCACCCTATCGAATTTATTCTCTAACAAAAATAGCGAATAACTTCAACAACTCTAAACCCTTCCATTTGTAATTGCATCTTTAACAACTCATTGCTATAGTAACATTAAATTGGTATGGGGAATGAAGAGAAGGTGAGTAGCTGTGTGTAAAAACAAACAAACAAACAAACAAATAAACAAACAAACAAACAAAAAACCCCAAAACTATCAGAACTTAAGTTTCAGAAAAATTTCTATATTTCAATTAAAATCAACTTAAATAGAATATTGTATTACAACAGTTTTTTTTAACTAATATATATTTTATGTCTAAGGTTAAAAGACGCTTCTCGCTTTTCTGGTACATTTAAAAAGAAATGATATCAAGAGAAATTGAATGTGTTCTCTTTACAGTGGCCTCTCAGTTCTACATTAACGTAGAATTTTATTATTTCAGTCTAAAAAACGAAGTTGTCTTGATTCCTAAATATTCTGAAGGAATTTTGATTAAAACAAAAAAAATCCTTTATAATAAAACAACACTATGTAACTTAAATTTTGTTCCTGGAGAGTATTTCTATATTTCTTATGCTGTAAAAATATTGAAAATGTCCATTAAACGTTGCTGTTGCGTGTTGGATAGAGAAATTTATTTTCTATGTAAAAATGGGCAAATTTGCACATTTTCATTTACATAAGGGTTGAATAAAACAACATATGGATAAGAATTTATACAAAAATTTTCAAAAATGTTTAATAGCAATGCGAAACAGCATTATTCCTGTCACAAAAGGAAAGTTTTAAGAAAAATTGTTTTTTCCATTTAGGCATAAGCTGTTAGGAAATAAATTTTCTGTACAGAACCAGGAAAAAGTAAAAAAAAAACAAAATAAAATAAACAGATATATCGCAAAATTTATTCAATCCAAAAAATGAAGTTGTTTTAGTTAAGACGTCACAGTAGTGCTGCAAGCGTCTCAAAGAAAGTTGGTAGGGACAAAGATTGGATAACGACGACGACGAGATGAGGTTATTCATATTAGGAAAGGAAAAGTCAGACTCATGATCACATAAAAATCCCACTCACTTTGTTGCCGATGTTACAACTTCCTTCTGAACCTGTCTCAAAAGCAGGGAGTCATAAAGTGTTATTTTCAAATTTAACAAAGAAAATTACATTGTTTCATAAATCGTTGCTCCCTCCACCATGGCGCAGGGACGTTTTCACCCAGCTTCGAAATGAAGGCCGTGACTTGTTACTCTCCCGGTAACTGAAAACCAGTCGTTAAAACTACCAAAGTCTTATGTTTAATCGTCTCTTGCACCTACAGTAAGAGTTCATGTGATTGGGCACCAGAGTCACTAGTGATATGAGGCTGGCACTCCATTACAGTCACAATCCATAGAGAAATGTAGTGTAATATATTTTTAATGAAGCATTTCGGTGTGTAAAACGGTTCTTCTTAGGATATGTAGATGCCTCCAAATGGGACAACTTAGGGTCCACATTAGTAACGCTGCCCGTGTCCATCGCTGGTTAATTTCAGGTATGAGATCATCAGTTTTGGACAGTGTTAAGCCATGGTACGCCTTTAAGGTTGAAACAAACCTTAAGTAAATTTTATCGAGCAGGAGCAGTGGGGGTGTTATCAAGTCCACTGTCCATGTGCATAAGCTCAGTCTAAATCAAAATAATTTCTTTTCTTATTAGTTTTAGGCAAATGCAGAAATACGATTTCACTGTAAATACTGCACATTCCAATGACGTCAACACATGTGCCACCGCATTTCTTTTGGGACCATCTATCTAAAAATATCGGCCTTTTTATAGTGCTTGGAACCAAATGAAACTCCACCCATCCCAAAGCGGGTTTGACACAAGACCGACTTTAATGTGAGGCTTCTCATGTTTATGCGAAAGTGATGATAAAAATTGTTCAGCTCTCTCGGCATTTCTTTTTATATGATACTTCAGACACC
>CAUZXS010006160.1:7500-12500 GCA_963585895.1 Sepioteuthis lessoniana
TAAAATGCTATTATTCAAGCAGTAATATTCGAATATATTGAAAAAAAACTTTTTCCTGATATGAATTGAAATACAACAAATAAACAAATATGGAAAAACAAATAATTGTTTAATAATTTTTAATATATGGAATCAAATAGTTCCATATATGAGCCCTTAGATGAAAACGCTGATCTCAATTGTTGGCACAAAACATTTGCAAGTATGTGCTGGTGCCTTGCTTCAAAGCCATACACGGATTGAGAAGCCTCCGTTACTAACTTAACTGCCCGTTCCACACCTTGCGAATGTGAAGGGAAATCTGGCAAGTTAATCTTTTCACCAGTTAACAATGACTTCTGTAATTCCTTGTCAGAAAAGTCTAGTGTGAGTGGTGGCTCACAGACTCCATTTACTGACAAATCAATTAAATCAGTCCAGTGCACAGCTTTAAAGTTGATCATTGGGATCTTTTAAAATCTTTTCTTGACTGGCTTGCCTCTTCTGAAAGAATATAAAAAATAATTTGAGTTTAATTTTTAAATGCAATTTGTTCTGCTTTAATAATATTTGGTAAAATCTGATGTAATCTTTAAAATGTTTCAATAAATTGGCACAAGTACTTCAACCAGTTTTGTATGAATAAATATTAACGTACTTAATGGCCAAAATTCTTTTTATACCCACTTCTCTCACTTCAGGTCCATCAAATTTCACCATCGAAAATAAAACATTCTCCAGAAGTAATGCCAAGACATTATACTGGAGGTTTTTAAATGTAACCCTTTAACCTCAATTGGTTTCTTTCGTATCCTGTCAATCATATTGTAAATGTAAATTTGCTGGTGATGGAACTTGTTACTTTATTTTTATCAAACCAGCAAATAGCATAAACATTCACAATAAAATTTATCAAACTATATAGTTTGGTCGAACAATTCTGTGGATATGCCCCACGAGTTCATAGGCACATGAGCCTGATGGCCAAAGTTAACCACCTTGCCTGGTTTAATGGACCAATTTTCCACGATGCAAATCTAGGGTCCACCTTACCTCTAGAAATACCAACTGTATATTCATAGAGTAGTCTTTGGTCACTACTAAGGCTATCCATATCTTTCATTCCAAAATGAAACTCCTGGGGATTCTCAACTGCTGAAAAAGATTATGGCAATCATTTGCACATAATTTACCCAATGGACCATTGAATGTAGTGTGGCTTTATATGGTGCCATCTAAATGTTTGAATAGAGCTCTAAATGGAAGTTCATTTTGATGTAAGGAGCAACCGATTGTGTGAAGATTCATTTTTTTTTCTAAAAGTGTAACAAGTCCACCTTCACAGCCTGTATTTGCATTCGTGTTGTCAACAAGGACAGCTTTAATAGTGTACCAGTTGCACCAATATCAGGAAGAACCCTGTGAGTCAAATATATACTCTCATTTGGTGTCTCCTTTGTGATTGTCAAGTGGCATTCAGGTCCTTTGGCTTTTTTCAGAAGTTTACTTCCATTTTCCTCCACTGATTCCTTGTAGTGTAGTGTGTCTTTGTCTGTCCTCCCATCAACTCCTATACAAAGAAGATTCTCCACATTTTCATTATGCTTTTCATCGGCATTTGTTTTCACTTTAGCCTTTGCTCTATTTTACATTTATCCATATAGATATTCTTTATATCTATATTAGGGATAAAAAGGCCAATAGCCCTCAAATCCAAGAGCAAGGCATGGGCAAGGCTGGCTCCAAGATTAGAAAATATAACACCCCTAACTAACTCAAGAGCATACCTTGGAATTTTTGTGAGGTTATAAGGTACTTGGAGAGGACTATCTAGCTGTTTATAATCCTCTGTTTCATCACTTGGAGAAGATGAGTAAGAATGGGAAGAATCACCCTGAAAATATAATGTTGAAGCTATTGTTGGGGATATCTTCATACTTTTTTGTTAGCTTTTTTGTCAGAGGACAAGTGCTGATGATGTGCTTAGTCAGGCAATTTTCTTTGGTGCATTTGACATTAATATTGTCACAATTTAAAATTGGCAGGTTGCACGAACATGATGATATATCAAAAAATGTATCCAACTTTTCCTTCCAGAATTTTGTTTGGGCAGCAGGTAGATGTTTCCTACTTATTTGCTTTGCCTTCTGAAAGCATAGAATTTTCACCTTGCTGACAACACTAATTTCCTTTAACAAAGGCAAATGAGGGTTGACAGCCTTCCAAATATCTATCACGTCCTTTGCTATTAATTTACAAATACATAAACCAGAAAGGTGGGGATAAATGTTCATTAAAAAATAGCTGTATTGAATTATTTTTCGACAAGATCGTGGCTCAGTTTTATCCAATGGTGATGGTAAACCTGAAAATTTAATTGCACCTTTACTTCGAGTGGAAACTTCAGTGTTTTTTCCTGCCATTTTTTAATCAATATATCTGTAAAAAGAATATATATATATTGTCTGAAAATACACGAAGATGTTTTTAAAAAATTGTAAATAAATTTCGAAATTCATGAAAAAAAGTAACAATGTTTACTTACCAAACAACAGTATTGTACTGTTTAGTTCCAAAATTAACTCGTAAACCGACTTTTCACTTAAAAAAAACACTAAATTTTAAAATATAAATAAATTACAATAATTATAAAATGTTTAAATATTTTAATAGTATGTCTACTTTGCAAAATATATATATTTGCATTAATTATAAGGGTAAAAAACATAAACAAACCGAAGTACTCCGGAGAGATAATAACCACCGGTGAAAGCCAAAAAAATATCCAGTAAATAAAACGAGGTTTAGTAAGTCATTATTTGTATTTTAAACTATATATTTTTTTTTTTTTGGTCATTTAATTAAACATATGAAAATGGATAATAAACTTAAAAATATCAATTATTTAATAAATTTTATTATTTAATTTTCCTTTAGTCTCAGTTTTAATTTTATGGATACAGGTTTCCAGCGTCACCGATATCACGACTAAGATCACAAAATATTATGTCTTTAAATGCAATTTCGCAAAAACATACAAAATTTTGGAAAAAAAATATTTTGTGGGGTAATTTCTGATGTAATTTTGCAACTTTCACCGCGTTATTCTTTTTACAGTTCCAAAATGGACCTACCCTAATATATATATATATATATATATATATATATGCATGTATATGTGTGTGTGTATATATATATATGTGTGTGTATATGTGTGTATATATATGTATATGTGTATACATGCATATGCATGAGTATATATATATATATATATATGTATATGTGTGCGTGTATATATACGTGTATATATATATGTGTGTGTGTGTGTTTATACGTGCATGTGTATATATATATTTTTTTTTCATCATACAACGTGTGAAAGCACGTGCGATACCCTAGCCTCATCAGCCGCCAACCAGGGTGATAACACAGTTTCGGTAGCTCAAGGCGGTACTGCCACTCCTGGCGCTACCGAGCAGCTTTTGCCACCGGATTGGGTATTTAAAAGAAATATATATCTATGTATACACAAGATCAACTAAAAGCGGACATTACATTGTACGTTCGTTCATCTTCATTTTGGTGCAGTTTGTGATGTAAAAAAGCGTTTACTTCCGGCCGTTAGATGTCATAGCAACCGTTTCTTGATTTTGCGTAATTACACGATAATGGTGGTTACACGTGTATAACATTCATGTTGAAATCCTTTCTATATCCGTTATCTTTTCGATTCGTTTTCTTTCATTTATGCGTTACTGCCTAAAAGCACTCGAGACAAACGTTATATATAATTCCGCTAAAAGATTTTATTTGTTGATCAATGGGCCCTCAAGATGGGTGGTGAGTAAAAAGAAAGCTCCTGGTCTAAGTTAGTCCAGGTAGCTATCTGATTACCCTTGGGCCACTAAATTCTCTGCTTGCAAAAAAATGTCTCCAGGACGCTGATGGTCAGCAATGGGCTCGTGAATACTGTGGGGGTAAACCTGATTCATATATATATAAATGTATGTATGAATATATATATATATATATATATATATATATAAATGTTTATATATATATATATATATATATAAATGTTTATATATATATATATATATATATGTGTGTATATATATATAAAAATATGTGCATAAACGTATATATATATATATACACGTGTGTATAAATATATATATATATACATACATATATATTTATATACATGAAAAAGTATATATATAAATACATTAATATATACATATATATATATCTTTAAGAAAAAACCAAAGACCGGTTAATTTAGGATTATAAATTTTTTTCCATCCTGTTTTTCAGTTTCTGGTGTAAACCAAAAACACGAAGAAAAATATAACAGGACTTCTTCAGATCCAATGGATCAATAAAACAGACTAGACACGTGGGGTGGAGTGGGAGGGGGAAGACATTAAGGAGTTACCTCCTCGTTTTATTGAATTTCCGTTTTTTACCTATTTATTTTATTTTCAAATTTCGTCAGTTATAATTACGGTAATTTAACTATTTTATTTATTTGTTTAATTTATTTTATTTTCATGTTAAGTTTGATAATTAACTTTTAAGAGAAATATTAATGCTTATAATAATTTCGATACCATTTATTTAGCTACCTATTTTTTCATAGTGTGTATGTTGGATATGTTTTTTTCCGGTTTCACTATTCATTTCTATGTTTTTAAATTTCTTGTCTATAGTTAAAATATAGTCTTATGTCTACATCTAGCTATTAATTCACTTCTCTTATTTAATAACTTATTCTAATACATAAATGGACTGATATGTATTTCCTCTTCCAAGCACAAATTGCATCTACCGTCAAAACTATTTGGAGTATTTGATTTCTTCAATATAGACCATTCTATCTCAGGGGTTAACCCTTTGTTTTTTAAACACCAGAATTGTTTCGATAATGCCGTATGGTGGTTTTAAGTGTTCGTGGGAGAAGGTAAATTTATGGTTTGAATATCTCTCCTTCCATTTAGTGGATGCTAACCCGATATAAG